>OY757011.1:152060744-152318244 GCA_963580285.1 Lucinisca nassula | reverse complement strand
ATGGACAGTGTTCAGATGTTGTATCTTAGAAATGCTAAGATACAAGTTTAATAATGTTGCCTTCCTACCACAGAACACCATATTGGTGTTCAATAGTCCGTTTATGGTTGACAAGAGGGACCTTGTTTGTATATTTCAAAATGGATCGCTGTCATATTTGGAATCATCGCCTTTAGACAGTGTTCAGATGTAATATGTAGCCAAGCTCCAAGTTCATTTATGTTGCCTTCCAACCATATAACACCACACTGGTGTTTAATGGTTCGTTTAGGATTGACAAACGGGCGATTGTTTGTATATTTCAAAATGGATCGCCAGTCAAATTTGGAATCATTGCCTTATGACAGTATTGAGATGTTCAATGCTAGCAAATACTCAGCCACAAGTTTAAGAATGTTGCCTTTCTACCGTAGAACACCATAATGTTGGCATGGTTTATTTTTGAGTTCTGCACATCAGCTCAATGAGGGGATATTCAACCAAATTTTAATGAAATTCCTTTGAGGGGTGAAGGAGATTAAGTGACACACAAAAAAACTTGTGATCTTCAAATGTGACCTTGACCTTGAGTCAGCATGGTTCGTTTATGGCTTCTGCAAATCAGCTCAACGAGGAAGATACTTGCCCAAAGTTTCATGAAAATCCTTCGAGGGGTAAAGGAGATATGGAACGAACACAAATTCAGTTGTCCCCTTCGTGTGTGACCTTGACCTTGAGTCAGCACGGTTCATTTAAGGATTGTGCATGTCAGCCCATTGAGGGGGATAACTGACCACAGTTTAATGAATATCCATTTCAAGGGTAAAGGAGATATGAAAGTTTCAAACTTGTGATCTTCAAGTGTGACCTTGATCTGGAGTTGGCATGATTCATTTATGGGCACTGTACATAAGCTCACTGAGGGGGATAATAGACCAGAGTTTAAAGAAAAACCTTTGAGGGGTAAAGGAGATATGGAGCGGACACAAAATTCAAAGTTTTAATCTCATGGCCTTGAAATTGAAATGTGACCTTGACCATGAGTCGGCATGGCTCATTTATGGGTTGTGCACATCAGCCCACTGAGGGGGATATTTGACCAAAGTTTAATAAAAATTGTGAGCTTCAAGTATGACCTTAACCTTCAGTCAGCATGGTTCATTTATGGGTTCTGCAAATTAGCTCACTGAGGGGTATAATTGACCAAAGTTTATAGTGAATCCTAGCAGGGGTAAAGGAGATATGGAACGGACACAAAATTTAAAGTTTTAAGCACTTGACCTCCAAATGTGTCCTTGACCTTGAGTTGGCATGGTTCATTTATGGGTTTTGCACATCAGCTCACTGAAAGAAATATTTGACCAAAGTTTAATAAAAATCTATCAAAGGGTTCAGGAGATACGGAGCGGATATTGTTCTGATGGTCTAGCCTAGCAACCGCCTAGCTACAAGTCGAATAATATTGCCTTTTTGCAATGTAACACCATATTGGTGTTAGTTCGTAGATGGTTGACAAAAAGGCAATTCCTTTAATATTTGAGAAAGGGTCGACAGTGAAATTTGAAATTTTATAGCGCAAACATTTTCTTGCGTTCTATTGCCTTTTTGCAATGTAACACCATATTGGTGTTAGTTCGTAGATGGTTGACAAAAAGGCAATTCCTTTAATATTTGAGAAAGGGTCGACAGTGAAATTTGAAATTTTATAGCGCAAACATTTTCTTGCGTTCTATGATACAAGTAAATAAGTTGAACAAATGTTCAGTAGTAATCCTTTTTATGCCCTGTCACTCAAAAAGTGGCGGAATATTTTGTTATATTCCTCCGACATTTTCGTGCCCATCTGCATGTCCGCTCCATAATTTTGATACCATTCGAGATTTTTTCTTTGAACTTCCCAGATATGTAGAGCACCATGAGACAACCTGCAGAGCATATAAACCGGACCTCTGCTGTTCATAAGTTTGGCACAAGACCATTATATGACCTACTACATTTGTGTGAAATAATTCTGAAATTGGCTAAGTAGAAATTGTGGAAGGACAGACAGACGACAAACGTCACATAGTGATCACAATGGCTCATCTTGAGCACTTCATGCTCAGGTGAGCTAAAAACAAACAATAAACAATGGTTGATATCACTTTTTGGATGAAGGATCTATTTAAGTTGAACAGCAACTTAACAAGCATTCCCTTACTCTGACATGTAGATATTCTGTTTCATTTTGAGGAGAGGGTTTCTGTTTAGGCCTTCTGGGTCTAAACATTGATCCTTTTTGTTTTGTCTTCAATGGGCAACCAGAAGGTGACTTATTGAACGGTAGCCTATTTAGGCATGTATTGATGCTATCTACGGCTCCTGTGTTTTCAAGGAATGATTCCAAAATAGTAAGAATTGGAGCCATGCCCTTGAGAAACAAATTAATACCGTGCTGTTTTTGTCCTCCTCAAAAGATCTACCTTTAAGTGCTGCTCCTTTTAGAAGAATCCATGAAGACTCTATAGGCAGACATATACTCCTGTGGCTCTAAATGCCTTTGTATTTAGTATTAAAACATTTAAAATCCCACATTTAATCAATCAAGAGTTCAGTCGGAATGAAGATTATGAGATAGTGAATGAAGCTGTCAATGTGAGTCTGATGTATATATCCATTACAGACACTGCACTGACACAATCACTCACCACCCCTTTGAAACATTCTCTCTTCTACAAAATGTATATAATTATGGTATTCTTTTGAATCCTCATTACACAAAACAATGCAAGCAACTGCATACAACATCAACATCTAAATCCAGTTGGAAAATGTTATATTTGTTTGTTTGTATTGGAGTTTTACGGTCCAGTCAACACTATTTAGGTCATTTTTGAGCCGGTCAGTTTACCTCTCAACACTTTCCTGGGCAGGTTATACGTAAGCGGTTAACCAGTACAGTGCACCTTCTTTCGCCAGAAACTGACAACTGCCCTTCTTGAATCAGCGGAAGGGAGAGAATGACCGTAGAAAAGATTTCATGATCAATCTCCACGAGAGAATGTTGCCGACCCCGGCAGGAGGTGAATCCGCGTCCTCCTGATAACCAGTCCGACTGAGCCACTGAGGCTGGCGGAAAATGCTAGACCTATAAAGCATTACAGATTACCTAAATACCTTTGATGCTTATGTGATGATTTCTTTGTCTTCTAATGTCAAATCCATTGTGACCTTGACCTTGAAAATCAATAGGGTTCACTCTTTCTCCATGGGGTGCATTTGTTGACGGTTTGACTATCCAAAGATAACTGCTTTGTCTTCTATCCTGTTCACAAGGTTTTAAATATCAATTCCATTGTGACCTAGACCTTTGACCCATTGACCTTAAAAATCAATAGGATTCATTCTCTCTCCTAGGGAAACATTTGTGGAAGAAATTAGATTTTATACCTAGAGCTGTGATAATTGCTTAATCTTCTTTCCTGTTCACAAGGTTTTAAATTTAAAGTCCATTATGACCTGGAGACACTAACCCGTGACCTTGAAAATCAATAGGGGTCATCCTTTCTCAATGGGGAACATTTGTGGAAGATTTGATACTTATGTGATGATAGCTTTGTCTTCTGTCCTGTTCACAAGCTTTTTAATGTCAAGTCCATTGTGGCCTTGACCTTTGACCTTGAAAATAAAAAGGTTTCATTCTCACTTCATGGGAAACATTATTATTGCTATTATTATTATCATTATTGTTTTTATTATTTTTGGCAGGCTTGATGCTTCAATGTTTATCTTTTTGCCCTTTTTTCCTGTTCCCAAGGTTTTTAACATCAAGTCCATTGTGACCTTGACATTTGACCCTTGACCACGAAAATCGAAAGGGTCCATGGGAAACATCTGTGAATGGTTTGATGCTTCTATGATGATAGCTTTGTCTTCTATCCGGTTCACCACGTATGAAACAAGCTATTTTAAACACACTATTGGGTATAGTTCGAACAAATTGACATGAGACTGGTGAATTCTATTACCATAATTTTGCACCTGACTGAATGCATGTATTTATCTTCGCTGTCTCCCAAAGATCGCGATATTGTTATTCAATACATCGAGGTCTGTGAATGGGTCCCAATTCAAGAGATGCTGAAAATCCACGAGAAGTTTACGAAAACCGATGTATTTTGGGATAACATTGACTAAATCATCCCTTGCATAAAGGTCAGTGTCATGTCAAATTGTTTGAACTACATGTATATAAAGACTTGTACCTATAAAATAATAAATTATTAGAAAATCAGAAAAGACAAACATTTATGTACTGTTTATTGTTTGTATTGGAGTAAGACGGCCCAGACAACACTATTTAAGGTCATTCTTGAGCCAGTCAGTTTACCTATCCACACTTTTCCTGGGCAGGCTTATATGTAAGCGGTTAACCAGTTCAGTGCACATTCTTTCACCAGAAACAGACAATCAGCCCTTCTTGAATCAGTGGAAGTGAGAGAATTACCATCCATGCTAATAAACCCTATTGGTTTCATTGGACGACAGGGTTTGAGCTGTCATTTCATCTCAATGTCGGGTAAAAGTCCCACAAGATTGGAAGCAAGGTCTCCAAAATGACCTTTAAAGTGTTGACGGGGACGTTAAACCTCAAATCAAACAAACGCACATGTCGCCTTGGCATACCTTACACCTGTAAGTTGAAACACCCGGAAACGACATTTGGCATGATTCACGCTGAAGTGTGATCTGTCACTAAAACGCATATGTCAGTCGCTTAGACGCCAGTTTACATATTTCATGCACAAGTGTAAGTGTTCCGTACTGTGACGACGCGTTAACTTTGGTCACAAAGCTGAATATATATGGTTTAGGGGTGGGGATCTGAACAGTTTCTGAGAAAAATGGCCTTTAGTGAAGTGGTCGGATGGGGCAAGGCCCTGGCTTGACCCAGGAGACCTCCAGGTTGGTGTCAATGAATTTGTCTTATCATACAGAACAACAATATATATGGTTTACGGGTGGGGATCTGCAAGGTTTCCGAGATATTGGGTCTTGTATGAAATGAAGGGGTGGGGCACGAACCTGGCACATCCCAGGGGACCCCCAAGTTAGTGTCACTGAATGTATCTTAACATAAGAAACAAGAATATATATGGTTTAGGGGCGGGGATCTGAATGGTTTCTGAGATATATGGCCTTGTGTGAAGTGAAGGGGCGGGGAAAGGCCCCGGTGCACCCAGGAAGAGCCCTGAACTGGTGTCAATGAATCCGTCTCTTCATAAGGAATAACAATATATATAGTTTAGGGGTTGGGATCTGTAAGGTTTCCAAGATATTGGGCCTTTTAGGAAATGCAGGGGTTGGGGCATGACCCTTGGTGCATCCCTGGGGACCCCAGGTTGGTGTCACTAATTGCTTATTATCCTAAGGAACAAGAATGTAAATGATTTTGGGGTGGGGATTTGAATGGTTTCTGAGATAAATGGCCTTTTGTGAAGTGGAGGGGTGGGGCAAAGCCCCGGCACACCACGGGAGACCCCCAAGTTGTTGTCAATGAATGTATCTTTTTTTAGGGGTGGGGATGTGATAGCTCAGTGGATAGTGCACTTGCCTCTGATGCTAGAGGTCCCGGGTTCGATCCCCGGCAGCGGCGATAAAATTTTGGTGTCCGAACACGCTTCATTGGCATCATTTTCAGGGATGAATGTCATTAAGTGCACCATCCTTCGGATCGGGACGTTAACTGGAGGCCCCCTGTGCAGGGAGAACCATCCTCTGTGCAGATTAAAGATCCCCACCGTAATTACACGATTACTGCGTAGGCTTTCATCCTGCAAACCTGGAGTGTATGTAATGTACACCTGCGGTAATGGTCAAATGTGACCGACGCAGTATCAGTTGATAGATAGATACAAAGGGACCTGTAAGGTTTCCAAGAAATTTGGGTCTTTTATGGAATGGAGGGGTGGGACATGGCCCCGGCACATCCCCGGGGGACCCCCAAGTTGGTGTCACTGAATGCGTCTTATCATAAGGAACAAGAATATATATAATTTTATATGGTTTTGGGTCGGGGATCTGAATTGTCTGTTTCTCAGTTATATGGCCTTTTATGAAGTGAAGGGGGTGGGGCATGTCTCTGGCATGACCTGGGGGACCACATGTTGGCATAAAAGCATATGGCTGAGAGAAGTTTACTCAAGGAACATTTCTATTAAAGTTTTGTCAAAATATCTGCAATGACTTGGCAGCAAATACCATTTTTCAATTTTCCCCATTATAAGTCTATGGAAAATCTAAGTTGCCATAGCAAACAAACTAAAGAGCCAAATTACATAAAAAACACAAAACTTGTAAAGGCAAATATAGTGAATATTTCCCAAAAACTCTCAGCTTCATAGAGCATACGGTTTCTGAGGAGATGATTTTTTTTTCTATTTTTTACATATTGGTTTCAATGGCAACCAACAGAAATGAGCAGTAGGCCTAAAATCATATGGCAGATAGTAGATTGCCTAGGACACATTTCTATGAAAGTTTTGTCAAAATATCTGCAGAAGCTTGGCAGTAAATGCCATTTTTGCAATTTTCCGCATTAAAAGTCTATGGAAACTCTAAGCTGCCTAGTAACCAAATTAATGAGCCGAATTTCATTAAAAACACAAACTTTCAATCCCCCAGCCCATGGATGCTACAGCAGGGATACAGACTAACAGTTGCCCAAGATGCCTAAGTTTTGGCCTGGGCGCCTAAGTATCGAATAAAAATGCCTATTAACTTACTGTAAAATTTGGATATAAGGCAATCTGGGCGCCTAAAGCAAAATGCTTAGTCTGTATCTCTGTACAGATGAAATTTGGGCTGAATCAGCCCAGTGGCTTCAGAAGAGGTGTTGTTTGAAAGTGTTGACGTCAGACGATGACTGACACGACCTATCCTATAAGTTCCCCTGAAGCCTTCGGCTCTGGTGAGCAAAAAAAAACACCTTTGCTTGTTCAAAAAGTGGTCTTAAAGACCACTATTGAACAGTCCCAAAAATGGACTTATTGAGAAATGGACTAATAGATTAGTGTGAAAGCTATTGTTGACATGACGGGTGAAAAACTG
This sequence comes from Lucinisca nassula, assembly GCA_963580285.1. Classification (NCBI taxonomy): domain Eukaryota; kingdom Metazoa; phylum Mollusca; class Bivalvia; order Lucinida; family Lucinidae; genus Lucinisca; species Lucinisca nassula. Next base: position 152,311,176 of record OY757011.1, on the reverse strand, counting down.
GGCTCCTATATGGTGCCATGCTAAAAAACAATATGTGGGTGCTCATTAGAACCGTCTCATTTGGACGGATCTCGCTCGTACCCTCAATCTACGTTTTTGGGGGAATATGTACATGCATGCAAAAGAAATTTTGTATAAACAACAGTAAAACTCCTATATTAAGACCACCTTTGGGCCTGTAAGACCACTTTTATACACTCCTAAAGGTTGTCACTGATTAGAGGACACGGGGTGTGAAAACACATACCGGTAGATAGGATATCTGAAACAGTCTAAATTAGCTTTTTAAAAAGCAGAATCGGTTTTAATTTTAGGTGGTCTTAATAGCGACAATTTACTGTACTTTCTCTCAACCGACTCATGATTTGTTCTATGAAAACTACAAATTATGACTGTAGCACCCTGATCAGTCAGTTCAGTGGTGATGCGACCTATGGGGATTTTATCTAACCCAGGGAGGGAGTTTAGAGGGCTTTTCTCCAATTATTAACTGTCACCCAAGGGGTTCACCTTTAAGACCTTGAGTAAGGATTTTATCTGCGTGTACCAAAGAAGATGAAGTGATTTTGTCTTGATTCCATTTCTGCTGAGGAGCTAAAGGGCGGCAAAAACGAAATTACATGACAGATTATTTTTATCTTCTGTCTCAACTCTGGACATATTAAACAACTCAATTTGTAAACACAATATATCACACCTCCAGAGCCTATGGCACCTCACATTTATAACCCATAATTACTGGACAGGAAATTGCCCAGTTTATGACACCTGTTTAACAATACCTTAAGGGATTAAATTTAACACCTCTGATCTAAGTGACCTTATCTAAGTCATTTCCTGCATTTAATTCATTAAAGAGATTATTGCAATTTAAAAAATTAAATACATCATTAACCCTTTTTGTACCAAATGGAAACTTCCTCCTTATATATAGCAGGAGTCCATTTCAAAATTTAGGGGTGTCAGATTGTGCTTTCTTCTGAATTTATTTAGAAAATGACTGAACTTATAGCAAACAGTGGAGGCCCTGATCAGATGACGCCTGCTGCAGCATCTGATCTGGGCCTGCACTGTTTGCCAGTTACCCTTTTGGGGTTTCCGGTGCCAAATGGGTTAGAGACTATCAAACTGATAAGCAAATTAATTATATATATAGAATATTGAGAATACCTCCAAACCTCAACAATATACTATAAACTAAAACACATAATGATCAGCATTTAACTACCAATTGCAATCATTTGATATAAAATGGTTTAAAGGAGTTTCAGTTATGCACAACCAATTTCACATACTTGCATATACTCAGGTGCTCATAAAATGCATTGTAAACTTCACAGCCAAAAAATGAATATTTGAAGATGACAATAAGTGTTATATTTCTTATTTCTGCTCAAAAACATAGAAAGTAGGTATCGATGAGAACTGCCTCATTGAGGCAGTTCTAACGAGTACTCACAATTAATACTTTAGAGGAAAAATAAGCTTCAGACCTTAACACCATTACTGATTTGCTTGTAACTGATTAATTAGTAAGTACAACATACTACCCAAAGTTGTGCCTAAAGTTGCTTGATGAGTGACAAACAGTGCAGACCCGGATGAGACAACACATTCTGCATTGTCTCATCTGTGTCTACACTGTTTGCTCAAATACATATGGTAAATCAAAAGACATTGAAGGAGAACAAGTCATACTAAATAACACCTTACATTTTTTCCCACTATTTTTGTTCAAAACATAGATTCGTGGGTGCTTGTCACAAGAGTCACAAAGACAATGGTAAAAATCCTAAAAAATTTAGACACCTGGTCGGCTCCCGCCCATCAGGATTTTGATGGGCTGCATGATTTTTCCACACAGAGCTGAAACCGACCACACACTAGTTCTGGTAAACCACTTAGAGGATCTAGGCCTGCCCAGGCAAAGCGTTGTGAGTTGGACTGTCCATGCTTATAAACCCTATTGGTTGCACTGGGTGACAGGGCTTGAGATGTCATTCATCTCAATGTCGGGTAAAAGTCCCACAAAACTGGAAGCAACATCTCAAAAATGACCCATACAGTGCTGCTGGGGATGCTAAACCGGGAAGACTGGTTGGAATTCTCGGCCAGTACCAGTAATTCTCCTGAAAGCTTAGCAAATTCATTTCACACTCGAGCAAGAAGCCAAACTGTGCAGATGGAATGGCGAACAGTGCAGACCCCTTATCATGTCTACTCTTCCAGGAGTTGTCTGATCTGGGACTGTAATGTTTGCTCAGCCCCAACAACCCGGGGATGTTAAGCCTTTAAGCAACCAACTATTCATTTAAGGATAAAGCATGCAAGATGGAAAATCCTCCCAATCATATTAAAAAATGTTGTGAGCATCTATCTATCTATCTTCTGATACTGCGTCGGTCACACTAAACACATTTCACTAAACCCCACCATTCTTAGAGAAAACTGGTGTTGGTGAGATTCATGTTCCTATTTACACGGCATGCATAACCAGGTTTGCATTTTTTTTTTATTCTTCCAGCGGTAACAACCTAATTTAAATGTGTGATGTGTTTATTTAGGGTATGTAGCTAATAGTGATTAGACAAGTGAAAACATAATATGGTATAAAATATCTCTAAAATAAATGTCTGAACAGCATATTGTATGCAGGGATATGCAGGAAATATGCATACACAAAAAACAACAATCAAAAACTTTCAGATTAATGTTGTTTCGTAATAGAATTCGGAATTCTAGGCAAAAAAAAACAACAAAACCTTGTGAAGATCAGAACGCTGGTCCATGGTAAATATATTTTCCAAGGGTTCCTTGTACGGAATCGAGACAGTTCCCCGACAAGACAGTTGAAGACAGTTCCCCGACACTTTTGAAGGTCGCGAGTCGTTTCGGTCCTGAGTCGTTTCGGTCCCTGGGTCGTTTCGGTCCTGAGTCGTTTCGGCCGGGTCGTTTCGGCCTGGGTCGTTTCGGCCCAATTTCAGGGGTGGGTCGTTTCGGCCAAATTGGTGGGTCGTTTCGGCCTGATTTTTCTATCGCTTTATTTACATGTACATATATTTTGTTTGTTGAAGATCAGCCTGTGCTTTTGCTATCTTCGCTCGTTTTAAGCCTTTAATAGGTCAGAAAACAGAGTGCTTTTTCGAACTGCGTAGATTCGTAGATCAGCCTGTGCTTTTGCTATCTTCGCTCGTTCAGTTTTTAAAAGCTCAGAAAACAGAGGGCTTTTCAAACTGTGTAGACTTTGATCACAATGAACACATTTATAGGTCATTAAGTCTTTGAAGGTACCACAACGACCGATGCAGGCTGATCATAAAAAAATAATTACATCGTTCAGTTTTTAATAGCTCAGAAAACGGGGGGGGGGGGGGGTCAAACTGTGTAGACTCTGAGTCTCTGATCACAATGAACAGATGTATAGGTTATTAAGTCTTTGGAGGTATCACAACGACAAATTCAGGATGGTCATATAAAATAACTAGAGCCAGTGTTTATGAAACACAATGCCCCCAACTGCTTGACCCTAACACTGCTTGTCCCTAACAGTAATTGAGATATCTTGTTTTTATGTGGCTGTAATGCTGAAATTACACAAGAAAAGCTGTAGTTAATCATCTACTCATCATCCCTGACCAGTCTGTGAAGTTTCGGGGAAAAACCTAAAATAGTTTTTTAGATATCTTGCTTACAAACTTAAAACGCGAAAAATTTCAAAGGGCCATAACTCAAGAAAAAAATTTCGTTTTTTTTTCAAAAGTTAATCAGTTCATCTACTCATCATCCCCAACCAGCCTGTAAAGTTTCAGGGCAATAGCTCAAACAATTTTTGAGATATCTTGCTTACAAGCTGAAAACACGAAAAAAATCAAAGGGCCATAACTCAAGAAAAAAAAAATTGGATTTTTTTCAAAAGTTAATCAGTTCATCTACTCATCATACCCAACCAGTCTGTGAAGTTTTGGGGAAAAACCTCATATAGTTTTTGAGATATCTTGCTTACAAACTTAAAACGCGAAAAATTTCAAAGGGCCATAACTCAAGAAAAAAATATAGGATTTTTTTTCAACAGTTAATCACTTCATCTACACATCATCCCAAACCAGCTTGTAAAGTTGCAGGGCAATCGCTCAAACAATTATTGAGATATCTTGCTTACAAGCTGAAAACACGAAAAAAATCTAAGGGCCATAACTCAAGAAAAAAAATCGGATTTTTTTCAAAAGTTGATCAGTTCATCTACTCATCATCCCCGACAAGTCTGTGAAGTTTCGGGGGAAAAACCTCAAATAGTTTTTTAGATATCTTGCTTACAAACTTAAAACGCGAAAAATTTCAAAGGGCCATAACGCAAGAAAAAAATTTCGGATTTTTTTCAAAAGTTAATCAGTTCATCTACTCATCATCCCCAACCAGCATGTAAAGTTTCAGGGCAATAGCTCAAACAGTTTTTGAGATATCTTGCTTACAAGATTTCATAGTATTTTTTGCAAAGGGGCATAACTCAAAAAAGGGGCATAATCCTGACGAGAAAAAAAACACGGGTCAATTATTTTTTCATGAGGAATCCATATATGAAATTTCAAAAACCTAGCACCCATGGTTCTAAAGTTATGCTATGCAGTAAAAAGTGGGACGGACGTAAGGACGGAAGGACGGACGGACGAACAGGGCAAAACCAATATGCCAAAACGCGAAAAATTTCAAAGGGCCATAACTCAAGAAAAAAATTTCGGATTTTTTTCAAAAGTTAATCAGTTCATCTACTCATCATCCCCAACCAGCCTGTAAAGTTTCAGGGCAATAGCTCAAACAATTTTTGAGATATCTTGCTTACAAGCTGAAAACACGAAAAAAATCAAAGGGCCATAACTCAAGAAAAAAAAATTGGATTTTTTTCAAAAGTTAATCAGTTCATCTACTCATCATACCCAACCAGTCTGTGAAGTTTTGGGGAAAAACCTCATATAGTTTTTGAGATATCTTGCTTACAAACTTAAAACGCGAAAAATTTCAAAGGGCCATAACTCAAGAAAAAAATATAGGATTTTTTTTCAACAGTTAATCACTTCATCTACACATCATCCCAAACCAGCTTGTAAAGTTGCAGGGCAATCGCTCAAACAATTATTGAGATATCTTGCTTACAAGCTGAAAACACGAAAAAAATCTAAGGGCCATAACTCAAGAAAAAAAAATCGGATTTTTTTCAAAAGTTGATCAGTTCATCTACTCATCATCCCCGACAAGTCTGTGAAGTTTCGGGGAAAAACCTCAAATAGTTTTTTTAGATATCTTGCTTACAAACTTAAAACGCGAAAAATTTCAAAGGGCCATAACTCAAGAAAAAAATTTCGGATTTTTTTCAAAAGTTAATCAGTTCATCTACTCATCATCCCCAACCAGCATGTAAAGTTTCAGGGCAATAGCTCAAACAGTTTTTGAGATATCTTGCTTACAAGATTTCATAGTATTTTTTGCAAAGGGGCATAACTCAAAAAAGGGGCATAATCCTGACGAGAAAAAAAACACGGGTCAATTATTTTTTCATGAGGAATCCATATATGAAATTTCAAAAACCTAGCACCCATGGTTCTAAAGTTATGCTATGCAGTAAAAAGTGGGACGGACGTAAGGACGGAAGGACGCCAAAACGCGAAAAATTTCAAAGGGCCATAACTCAAGAAAAAAATTTCGGATTTTTTTCAAAAGTTAATCAGTTCATCTACTCATCATCCCCAACCAGCCTGTAAAGTTTCAGGGCAATAGCTCAAACAATTTTTGAGATATCTTGCTTACAAGCTGAAAACACGAAAAAAATCAAAGGGCCATAACTCAAGAAAAAAAAATTGGATTTTTTTCAAAAGTTAATCAGTTCATCTACTCATCATACCCAACCAGTCTGTGAAGTTTTGGGGAAAAACCTCATATAGTTTTTGAGATATCTTGCTTACAAACTTAAAACGCGAAAAATTTCAAAGGGCCATAACTCAAGAAAAAAATATAGGATTTTTTTTCAACAGTTAATCACTTCATCTACACATCATCCCAAACCAGCTTGTAAAGTTGCAGGGCAATCGCTCAAACAATTATTGAGATATCTTGCTTACAAGCTGAAAACACGAAAAAAATCTAAGGGCCATAACTCAAGAAAAAAAAATCGGATTTTTTTCAAAAGTTGATCAGTTCATCTACTCATCATCCCCGACAAGTCTGTGAAGTTTCGGGGAAAAACCTCAAATAGTTTTTTTAGATATCTTGCTTACAAACTTAAAACGCGAAAAATTTCAAAGGGCCATAACGCAAGAAAAAAATTTCGGATTTTTTTCAAAAGTTAATCAGTTCATCTACTCATCATCCCCAACCAGCATGTAAAGTTTCAGGGCAATAGCTCAAACAGTTTTTGAGATATCTTGCTTACAAGATTTCATAGTATTTTTTGCAAAGGGGCATAACTCAAAAAAGGGGCATAATCCTGACGAGAAAAAAAACACGGGTCAATTATTTTTTCATGAGGAATCCATATATGAAATTTCAAAAACCTAGCACCCATGGTTCTAAAGTTATGCTATGCAGTAAAAAGTGGGACGGACGTAAGGACGGAAGGACGAACAGGGCAAAACCAATATGCCCCCACAACTTCTTCGAAGTTGGGGGCATAATTAGGCGAAATTTAGCAAATATTTCGCATGCTGTTCTCAAAATGTGTGTGTCTTTGATTCTAGTACAATAGAATTCCGCTTAAAGACCACTCCTATATTAGGACCACTCCGCTATTAAGACCGGTTTTCGCCAGTCCAAAATTATTTCTTATATAAATAATTGAGACCACCCCGCTATTCAGTATTAAGACCGCTTTCAAAAGACCGAATCTACCATTACTGTTCTTTAGTGAGACCACTTTTTGGCCAAGTCAAGTTAATTTGTATCTCTCAGTCCATTGGTCAGCATAATTTTTTGCCGGATTCCTCATCATTACAACAGATTTTGGTAATGTTCACACATTTCCCTAAAGGTGTGAAAAACAGCAGTTTTCCTGTACTAACCAGTGTGTTGTTTTGACAAGATTTTTTTATGCTAGGTGATTAATAGTTTTAATAATTTTGGTAATGTGCAGCTCTGTTTTCTTCAGAAAGAAGATTATTGTGGAACGAATGTTATCATTAATGTGATTTTTATTGGTGTAATATTGCCTATAATTACATATAATAAGGAAAAAAAGAGTAAAGTTAATGGCAGCAAGATTTACTAAAAAGCAATAAAATAGGCACAGTGCAAATAAAAAAATATTTAAATCAGTCTTGCCAGCATTATATTTTTTTCACCAAATTACATAATAGGGAACCACCCCGCTAATAAGACCACCTTTTAGAAATGTAGAAAGTGATCTTAATAGCGAAATTTTACTGTAACTACTGATCATTCTCAGACAATAATAAAGTCCTAGTCACACCTCCTCGTTGGTGCTAACTGGAAACATGGCTATGGATAGAACTTTTAAAACACTTTAACTTGGCTATCATAACCATGGCTAACGTGACAAGTCGTTGAAATAATATTCCAAATTTAAATAATAATTACTATTCAATATGTTTTTACAGAAAAAAATGTCATCTAATAAAATCGGACCGAAACGACCCAGGCCGAATCGACCCAGGGCCGAAACGACCCACCAAAATAGGCCGAAACAACCCAGGTCCAAATTTGGGCCGAAACGACCCAGGCCGAAAAGACCCGGCCGAAACGACTCAGGACTGAAACGTCCCGGATTCCTTTTGAAGACGGTTCCCCGACACTATTGTTCAAAGTCAAATGACATGTGACTGATCATGATGATTATCATAATTGATAGTTATTATGTGTTCATCAATATTTTGAAGACAATTCACCGACAGACGTTTAGAAATATTAAATTATGGGTTCATCGACATTTTTGTAGACAGTTCCTCGACAGACTTTTACATGTATAAAATAAAAGCTTAAACTTCCAACGAGAAAATTTCAGACAACTCATTAATATAGTTGCCATAACAGGAAACGTCCAAATTATAACTAATATATCTTAAGACAATTCCCCGACACAGAAAGACATTGCCTCTCCAAATCACAGGTATACTTAATCTATTCATAATGATCACTTCAGAATCAGAATTGTTACTTAGCCTTTATTATCCTCAATTATCCCTAATTGCCAATTAGGTCATTAAGACTATGAACAATAGTGTCGGGGAACTCTCATCAAAAGTGTCTGGGAACTAATTGCCAATTATAATTATCAGTCACAGGTCATTTAACTATGAACAATAGTGTCGTGTTACTGTCTTCAAAAGTGTCGGGGAACTGTCTTCAAATGTGTCGAGAACTGTCTCCAAAAACCTTGTCGGGGAACTGTCTTGTCGGGGAACTGTCTTCCGGTAAACTGCCTGTTAATAAGAAGTTTATCACTTGCCCCACATAGGCTTATGTCACTGCAGAGTTAGTTTCTTTACACCAATGATTAAACGCTCACTCCCAATAATCCATGTTGACACTTGGATGTCGTTGTTGTTGTTGTTGTATATCTATAAGGCATTTTTTCGCTGCCTATAAACTCATGGTACTTAAGTAAGTCACTTGTGCATTTCCCTATGTGAAAAACACATGATGCTCATAATACAATGACCTTCAAAATCTTTTAGTGCTCCTGATGTATTCCATCAGTGCATCTGTCAGTTCCTTCCTTCCTTGCTTACTAATGTCTTCAATCATGCCTGTCAACACTTTCAAGTTAATGTCTGTTACCAATTTCACCTCCTCCCTGGCCAGAATCTCTTCTACATTATACTCTAAAGTATCCCTGTCTGCTTTCAAAGTGTCACTTCTCCAGCCGACCGGAAGCTCAGTCACAGGAAGTGACGATCGATTTTTAAAATTGAGCGAAACAATTCGGAATCACCGGAAATTGTAAAATGGATAGTGATTCCGAAATGAGTAACGACACTGCTACCTTAATACAATGTTCACATTTTGGGGTTCTCGATTATAAATTTTAGTCTACGCCGAGTTCTACAAGAGAATAGAATAGAATATCTATCTATCTCTATATACTGCCTCACGCCCTCGCGGGCATTCTAGGCAGGTGTGCGCTGTCGTGCTGAAATAAGAAGGAAAATATAGACAAAAGTTAAGAGGATAAAAGATGATTCTTATATTCTACAATAAGGAACATAAACATCTTATCACCAATAAATCACGGTCTGACAAATTTCAGATCATGGGGTAACAGACAGGTATGCCTTGTGTTAATATAATCGGAATAGGCCATGTAGCTCCTCTGTTTATCTGCCCTTACACTGTGGATATTGGAAGCCTCCGTGGTGCAATGGTTACGCTACTTGCCTTGTAAATCAGGGGTCGCAGGATCGATCCCGGGCTTCTCCAGACTTTTGGATGAGTCTTTCAACCGAGGTCCCGTCTCCGCATGACCTTAGCTGTTGGTGGAACGTAAAACTGAAACACTCACTCACTCACACTGTGGGTACTCTTAAGACAGCCCCAATCGGAGAATTATAAGTAGCATTCGCAATCTGTGTGTGTTTGAAAAGAGGTGGTTTACAAGGGTATACTTTACTTTTCTTAAAGCTGTTTAAATACATAGACTGTAGTTTCGTACTCTTTATTCCTGCTTAAATACATAGACTGTGGGTACTCTTTATGACCGCTTAAATTATACGATCCTATGGAGTACCTGCATCTAGGTAACTGAATGATTCGTGGAGTGTTGGGGCGGGGTATATGAAATATTTTGCGAAAAATATACAAAATTTGATTATATCCTTAGCTTAAAACACATTAGCTCCAATGGCTATATTAGAACCAGAATCAGAATTGTTACTGGTGACACGTTAAATGACATTCAGAATACACCAGGACCTGTGATGTGGGAAGTTAGTCCCTAGCTCTAACCAAAGAGGTAAATTTAGCTTCACAGCTTAGATTTTTAGCATGTAGCAACGGCAAGTGATCACCTACATAATTCCTGCCAATCATGCCACTGGGGTCCAAATTGACCACGCCCCGGGGCCCCTTAGCTCCTATAGACTCATAATGGAAAAAGCTTAAAAATCTTCTTCTCTGAAAGCCACAGGGCCCAGAGCTTAGATATTTAGCATGTAGCAAGGGCACGTGGTCACCTATATAATTCCTGCCAATCATGCCCCCGGGTTCCAAAGGGGCCATGCCCCGGGGCCCCTTCGCTCCCATAGACTAATAATGGAAAAAAGCTTCAATAATCTTCTTCTCTGAAACCATAGGACCCAGAGCTTAGATATTTAGCATGTAGCAAGGGCAAGTGGTCACCTACATAATTCCTGCCAATCATGCCCCTGGGTTCCAAATGGGCCATGCCTCGGCCCCCTTCGCTCCCATATACTCATAATGGAAAAAAGCTTCAAAAATATTCTTCTCTGAAACCACAGGACCCAGATCTTAGATATTTAGCATGTAGCAACGGCAAGTTGTCACCTACATAAATCCTTCCAATCATGCCCCTGGGATCCAAAAGGGCCACGCCCCGGGGCCCCTTTGCTCCCATAGACTCATACTGGAAAAAAGCTTCAAAAATCTTCATCTCTGAAACCACAGGGCCCAGAGCTTAGATATTTAGCATGTAGCAACGGCAAGTATTGACCTACATAGTTCCTGTCAATCATGTCCCTTGGGTCCAAATTGGCCACATCCCGGGACCCCTTAGCTCCTATAGACGCATAATGGAAAAAAAGGTTGAAAAATCTTCTTCTCTGAAACCACAGGGCCCAGAACTTAGATATTTAGCATGTAGCAACGGCAAGCGGTCACCTACATAATTCCTGCCAATCATGCCCCTGGGTTCCAAATAGGCCATGCCCCGGGACCCCTTAGCTCCCATAGATTCATAATGGAAAAAGCTTCAAAAAGCTTCTTCTCTGAAACCACAGGGCCCAGAGCTGAGGTATTTAGCATGTAGCAACGGCAAGTGGTCCGCTACATAATTCCTGCCAATCATGCCCCTGGGGTCCAAACGGGCCACACCCCGGGGCCCCTTAGCTCCTATAGACCCCTAATGGAAAAAGCTTCTAACATCTTCTTCTCTGAAACCACAGGACCCAGAGCTTAGATATTTAGCATGTAGCAATGGCAAGTGGTCACCTACATAAATCCTGCCAATCATGCCCCTGGGGTCCAAATGGGGCACGCCCCGGGGCCCCTTAGCTCCCATAGACTCATAATGGAAAAAAGCTTCAAAAATCTTCTTCTCTGAAACCACAAGGCCCAGAGGTTAGATATTAAGCATGTAGCAATGGCAAGTGGTCACCTACATAATTCCTGCCAATCATGCCCCTGGGTTCCAAATGGGCCATGACCCGGGGCCCCTTAGCTCCCATAGACTCATAGTGGAAAAAACGCTTCAAAAATCTTCTTCTCTGAAACAAAAGGGTCCAGAGCTTAGGTATTTAGCATGTAGCAACGGCAAGTGGCTACCTTCATAATTCCTGCCAATCATGCCCCTGGGCCCCTTCGCTCCCATAGACTCATAATGGAAAAAAAATAAAAAAATCTTCTTCTCTGAAACAACAGAGCCCAGAGTTTAGATATTTAGCATGTAGCAGGGGCAAGTGGTCACTTACATTATTCCTGTCAATCTTGCCCCTGGGTTCCAAATGGGCCACGCCCTGGGGCCCCTTCGCTCCCATAGACTCATAATGGAAAAAAGCTTCAAAAATCTTCTTCTCTGAAACCACAGGGCCCAGAGCTTAGATATTTAGCATGTAGCAACGGCAAGTTGTAACCTACATAATTCCTGCAAATCATGCCCCTGGGGTCCAAATTGGCCACGCCCCGGGGCCCCTTAGCTCCTATAGACTCATAATGGAAAAAAGCTTCAAAAATCTTCTCTGAAACCACAGGGCCCAGAGCTTAGATATTTAGCATGTAGCAACGGCAAGTGGTCACCTACATAATTCCTGCCAATCATGCCCCTGGGTTCCAAATGGGCCCAGCCCCGGGGGCCCTTCGCTCCCATAGACTCATAATGGAAAAAAAGCTTCAAAAATCTTCTTCTCTGAAACCACAGGACCCAGAGCTTAGATATTTAGCATGTAGCAAAGGCAAGTAGTCACCTACATAATTCCTGCCAATCATAGCCCTGGGTTCCAATTGGGCTGTGCCCCGGCGGCCCTTCGCTCCAATAGACTCATAATGGGAAAAAGCTTCAAAAATCTTCTTCTCTGAAACCACAGGGCCCAGAGCTTAGATATTTAGCATGTAGCAACGGCAAGTGGTCACCTACATAATTCGCGCCACTCATGCCCCCGGGGTCCAAACGGGTCACGCCCCGGGGCCCCTTAGCTCCTTTAGACTCATTATGGGAAAAAAGGTTCAAAACTCTTCTCTGAAACCACGGGGTCCTGAGCTGAGATAGTATGTAGCAAGGGCAAGTGGTCACCTACATAAATCCTGCCAATCATGCCCCTGGGATCCAAATGGATCAGACATTACAGCAGACCGCAGATTTGTTTAGATTCTGGTGACCTTTACCTTTTTTTCAAGGTCACAGCCCCCCCCCCCCCCCCCCCCCCCCCCCCCCCCCACAAACGGTCAATTTTTTGCCAAAAATGGTTTGTATACACTCTATCACATTAACGAGTTGATTAATTTTATTCAAACTTTGCGGACTGAACAAATTATTTGTCTAAATCGCGACAGAAGTAAGGGCGAGGATTGTGGCCACGTGAAATCGATTTAAGCCCCCCCCCCCACCACCACCCGTGGAAATCTTTCCACTGTCCGTTCCAAGGTGGTTCTTCTGTGGCGGTTTATTTATGTTGTTGTTTGTTACTTACTGTGTGTATCTTTTGTGTCTTTTTATTTTGGATGGCCATATGGCCATTTTGTGGGAAAGTGACTGTCCTTATGGCCTTCATTTGTTTAGGTTTCCATTATGGTCTGGTCGCTTAATGTTTGTGTTTCTTTCCTTTTGGTGTCTTTGATGGGTGGAATAAGTTAATTGTATCGATTTCTGATCTTTGTTTTACTTCTACTTGGTACTATGTATCATTACAACATAATACAGATTTGATTGGATATTGGATGACCTTGACCTTTTTTCAGATCACAGGCCCCCCAATGGCTTCAGGTCACAGGCCCCCCAATGGCTTGTCTGCACTCTTATCTTTTTAACGAATTGATTAATATTTATTGTCGCGCCTGCTATTAGGATGGCGCGATATAGGCGTCACGTTTTCTGTCCGTTTGCCAAGGCGTCAACATTTTAGACCACCCTAGCGTTCACGCAAAGGTTCAAGTTTATTTCTTAATAACTATAAGAGCTTCATTAATGACACTTGGCACAAACTTGTATCTGGGGATAGCAACTTAAATGCAAGCATCCATATTTGACCTAGCGTTTACCCTAAGGTACAAGTTTATTTCTCAAGAACTATAAGAGCTTTATTAATGATACTTGGTACAAACTTGTATCTGGGGATGGCAACTTAAATGCAAGCATCCTTTTTTGACCTTGACCTACATTTTATTGTTCACTGACTTTGTAAAATATTGCGACCTCCCTAGCATTCACCCTAATGGTCAAGTTTATTTCTCAAGAACTATAAGAGCTTCATTAATGATATTTGGTACAAAATTGAATCTGGGGATAGCAACTTAGATGCAAGCATCCATATGTGAGTTTGACCTAAATTTTATCGTTCACTGACTTTGTAAAATATTACGACAACCCTAGCATTCACCCTTATGGTCAAGTTTATTTCTCACGAATTATTGCAGCTTAATTAATGCTACTTAATGCCACTTAGTACAAGCTTGCATTTAAGAATGGCAACTTTTATGCAAGCATCTATGTTCGACCTTGGCCTAGATGTCATGGTTCGCTGACTGAAGGACCTGAAGTCTGATGTTCTTACATTGTTCTTAAATTTTAACCCTTTTTGTACCAAATGGAATCTTCCTCCTTATATATACCAGGAGTCCATTCCAAAATTAAGGGGTGTCAGGCTGTGTTTTCTTAAAAACTTACTTTGAAAATATCTTAACTTTTCACAAACCATGTAGGCCCTGATCAGATGCAGCGTTTTGCGGCGTCTGATCTGGGCCTGCACTGTTTGCCAGGGTACCCATTTTGGGGTTCCTGGTACAAAATGGGTTTACAGCCAAAGAAGAAAACAAAAGAAATAAAATAATCCCATCCCACAGGATTTAAATCATGTGCTCTGAAATGGGATAAAAATCCCGCGGGAGTTAATTTCAATGGGGCCAATATTAGTTACTTTAAACAAATAAATTATGCATGTTTTATACATAAATTCACAAAATTATTATAGCTTTGGTCAAACAAAGCAGATTTATTGGAAATTAGTGAAATCACACGGGAGAAAAATCCCATTTTCGATTATGGGATAAAAATCCCATGGGATTAAAATCCCACGGGTTTTTTTTTTTAAATAGTTATATTCATGCTTTACTCATTGTAAGCTTCTCTAATTGAGAAAAGAGATATTACGCCTTCATTCCAGAGCATTTTAAAAAATAAAAAAATCCCATAGGAGAAAAATCCCGCGGGAGAAACTGAAATTAGAGCTGGAGCAGCCATATTTTTTGTGCATATTTTTAATGTTAAGTAGGTCCATTTTGATTTTGAAATTCTCCCGTGGGAGAAAAATCCCTGATATTTTATGGGATTTTAATCCCGCGGGAGTGGAGAAAAATCCCATATTTTAAACCCGCGGGATTTTAAAAAAACCCGTGGGATTTTTACCCTTTCACCCCGGTTTGCTCAGAAACCGTTATGTAAATCTTCACCAAAATCATATAGAAACAATTTGTATAGATCTAAGCTATTACATAAATGCATTGAAAGCCACCTAAAAGTGTTAGAAAGACTAGGTGAGTTTGCCTAATTTCTGGTGAGGCAAAAAAAAAAAAAAAAATGGTGGCTGTTTTTGTTTGTTTGATTTGAGGTTTATCGTCCCCGCCAACAATGTAAAGGTCATTCTGGAGACGTTAACAACTTTTCTGGGATACTTAATTTCAGCAATCTTACTCTCATTGTTTCTTTTTTATTTTATTCCCTTAAATGCAAGCTTTTACCGGAATGTTTTGATTTGAGGTTTAACGTCCCCGTCAACACTGTAAAGGTCATTTTGGTGACGTTGCTTCCAATTTTGCAGCCCATATATTTCTTCAAGCCCCTATGGGCGGGGGCTGATTTACCGGAATGTAAAGTTGTTGTTTTTTTCTGTTGTATGTACAGAAAAAAACAAGAAATTCAGAGGAAACATTTGGATAAATTGTGTCTTTTCATGGCGTTAGGCATGATGACATTTTATTACAAGTACTTTGATGAAGTATCGGCGAACATTAGAATTTAAAGAGATATTCTGAGTGAGTGAGTTTTACGTCCCACCAACAGCTTAAGGTCATACGGAGTCGGGACCTTGGTTTAAAGACTCATCCGAAAGTGTAAGAGATACTCTGAAAGTTTTCCCACGAGTGAATGTATCAAAATGGCAAAAGTCAACGTACTTTTAATCGCAAAACATGTTTCGCTGAAATACAGGATCTTACACGAGTAGTCATTTCATATGAAATTTATTATACGAGCCTTTGGTGAGTTTCAAACATTTCATATGAAATGACCACGAGTGCAGGATTCTGTTTATCATATAACGAGTGACCATGTGTTATTACACGGCTGGTCATAATTTTTAGCTCACCTGTCACGTAGTGACAAGGTGAGCTTTTATGATGCCTTTTAGTCCGTCGTCAGTGCGTGCGTCCGTAAACAATTCTTCAAACGACATTTCCTCCTAAACCACTGATCAGATTTTGACCAAACTTCACAGGAATGATCCTTAGGTGGTCCCCTTTCAAAATTGTTCAAATGGTTCTGGTCTGTTGTACATCTAGGTCACAGGAGCTAAAAATAGATTTTTTTCACTGAAAACTTAAAAGATCTTCTTCTCTGAAACCGCATGGCCCAGGTCTTGGATATTTGGTATGAAGCTTCATCTAGGGAACCTCTACCAAGATTGTTCAAATTATAACCCTGGGGCCTTTGGTTTTACATAGGCTTATATAGGAAAAATCTTTAAAAATGTTGTCTTCTGAAACCACTAGGCCCAGGTCTTTGATATTTGGTATGAAGCTTTATCTAGTGGACCTCTACCAAGATTGTTCAAATTATAATGCTGGTGCCGAAAATGTCCCCGCTCTGGGGGCCCTTTGGTTTTACATAGGCTTATATAGGGAAAATCTTTTAAAATCTTCTTCTCTGAAACCGCAAGGCCCATGTCTTCGATATTTGGTATGAAGCTTCATCTAGTGGACCTCTACCAAGATTGTTCAAATTATATCCCTGGGGCCAAAAATGCCCCCCGCTCCGGGGCCCTTTGGTTTTACATAGACTTATATAAGGAAAATCTACAAAACAATCTTCTTCTCTGAAACCACAAGGCCTAGGTCTTTGATATTTGGTATGAAGCTTCAACTAGTGGACCTCTGCCAACACTGTTCAAATTATAGCCCTGAGACCAAAAATGCCCCTACTCCTGGGCCCTTTGGTTTTACATAGACTTATATAGGGAAAATCTTTAAAAATCTTCATCTGTGAAACCACAAGGCTTAGGTCTTTGATATTTGGTGTGAAATTTCATCTAGTGGACCTTTATCAAGATTGTGCAAATTATAATCCTGGGGCTAAAAATGCCCCGCCCCGAGACCCTTTGGTTTTACATAGACTTATATATGGAAAATCTTTCAAAATCTTCTTTTGTGAAACCACAAGGCCTAGGTCTTTGAAATTTGGTGTGAAATTTCATCTAGTGGACCTTTACCAACATCGTGCAAATTATAGCCCTATGGCCAAAAATGCCACCGTCCCGAGACCCTTTGGTTTTACATAGACTTATATAGGGAAATCTTTAAAAATCTTGTCCTCTGAAACTGCACGGCCCAGGTCTTCGATATTTGGTATGGAGCTTCATCTAGTGGACCTCTACCAAGATTGTTTAACTTATAGCCCTCAAGCCACAAATGCCCCCGCCACGGGGCCCTTTGGATTTACATAGACTTATATAGAGATAATCTTTGAAAATATTCTACTCTGGAATAGCAAGGCCCACGTCTTTGATATTTGGTGTGAAGCTTCATCTAGTGGACCTCTATCAAGAATGTTTAAATTATAGCCCTTGGGCCAAAAATGCCCCCGCCCGGGGTCATTTGGTTTTACAAAGGCTTATGTAGGGAATGTCTTTAAAAAAATCTTCTTCTCTGAAAACGCAAGGTCCAGATCTTCAATATTTTGTGTGTAGCTTCATCTAGTGTACCTTTGCCAAGATTGTTCAAATTATAGCCTTTGCTGATATTTGATATGAAGCTTCACCTTTTTATACCTCCCTCAACATTATGCACATTATAGCTCTGGAGCTAATAATGACCCTCCATGGGGCCCACTTGTTACTCTATGGATCAGGTTAGCGATCCAGTGCGCAATACCGCAATCAGGTATTCCAGTAACCTAATAAAGGGGGGTCGAATAACTGCACGGACCTATAATACCTTCTACTGACCTATAATACGTCTAGTGACGTTTATAGACCGGACCTATTTTTCAGTCACTAATTTACAAGTGCAAACAATAACATGCAACCTTTTATACATGGGAAAACAATGAACCTGGCCAGATATGACCGACTCAGTATAAGAAGATAGGTAGATAGACTTTGCAATATTTATTTGAACAGATTTTCAGAAATTTCAGCTAAATTCTTACTTTCTCTGACTTTCCTGGTTTGAATGGCCTGTTGGAATAACTGCGCACTGCTACTGCAGTTGAGCCTCAACCTCGAAAATAATTTCCAAAGTTAAAATAAACTTTTCATTCGCAGATTTTCATACAGAATGTAAGGCGCTGTGAAACTTTTAGTCGAGCGCCCATGTTGTTTCCAATGTCTTTGTGGAGGGCCTAGTGGTTAAGAGCGCTGACTCTTGATCATTAGATCTCTCACCGCTGTGGTTCGAGCCTCGCTCGGGTCACATGTGAGACGCCAAGTTCTGCAACGGAAGGTCAGGTGGTTTTTCTCTTGGTACTCCGGTTTTCGCCCACCTCTGATTAACGGTCGGCTCGATATGAGTGAAATAATCTTGAAAGGGCCGTAAAACCAAAACCAAAAAAAAAATGTCTTTGTGGTGTGGTAACGTGCGAAACTTTGCACTCGTTTACGTCACGTTATCCTACGTGTGCGCGCCATGGCACTGAATGTCATCAACATGCAACACTTTCTGCTGTATTTTCTGCCTAGATTTACTACTTTATTGCAAAATCCCTTGATTGTTTTGAACTGCGATATAAACTAAATACATGATCAGTGTCTTTAATAGTAAAATAAAATCGATTCGCCGTGACAATTTTATAGGGGCTCGCTAAAGCTCACCCCTATAAAATTGTCTAAGGCTCACCGATTATATTCTATTATTAAAGATACTAACCATGTATTTACTATATGGCATGACGTTATCAACGAAATAACCGCGCGACGTTCTATGATAAATCTAGATATTTGCCGGCTGAAATGCTAATCTTGCAAAAATTATAGTATTTTTTTGACGCTGTACATCCTGGTAACGTCACTTCTTGACGTCATTTAAATAGGTGACGTTACATCAAACTAGCGGTGTTAAATAGAACGTATCGCGCCCTAATGTTACGGGGGTATGAGGTTTCATATAATCAAAACAAGTTATTTTTGTCCTTTGTCCTTTGGTATGATCCTTTACTCACCATGTGAAATAAAAAAATAAAATGTTTATAGCCGATTCGTGCACTCATGAACTTTAAATATTTTCCATTTCACTCGTTGATATAAAAGTCATACTCAAAAATACTCTGTGGTGCTTCGCATATTTCTGCCCAAAACAGATTCTGTATTAAATATTTAATCTGCTATTATGGGAGTCCATGCTGCACCAGTAGAATACCAGGATCAGGCCTGGGAGACCATGCTGCACCAATAGTATACCTGGATTAGACCTGGGAGACCATCCTGCACTAGTAGGATGCCAGGATCAGGCCTGGGGGACCATGCTGCACCCGTAGGATACCTGGATTAGGCCTGGAAGAGTATGCTACACCCGTAGGATACCAATATCAGGCCGGGGAGACCATGGGCACCCGATGATACCTGGTTTAGGCCTGGGAGAGCATGCTGCACCCGTAGGACACAAGGATAAGGCCTGGGAGACCCTGCTGCACCAGTAATATACCAGGACCAGGGCTCTGAGACAATGCTGCACCTACCGGCCCCGATAGCTCAGTTGGTAGAATGTCCGCTCCGGGCAACGGGAGGTCACGGGTTCGACCCCGGGCCGCGACATACCAAAGTCGTTAAAATGGTACTAGCTGCTCCTCGCTTGGCACTCAGATTTACGGGGTAGAGCTAGGACTGGTTGACCCAGTGTCAGGATAATGTGACTGGGTGTGGTATCATGTAATGTGTCTGGGACATGATACTTCAGTGAGGCAGCACTATAAAAGTGAGCATTGAGCTCCCTGTCGCAACCAGACACCGTCGTGATATGACTGAAAAATTGTTGAAAGCGACGTTAAACCCGAATTCACACACACACACACACACACACACACACACACACACACACAATGCTGCACCATTTGGATTACAGGATCGGGCCTGAGTGACCATGCTGCACCAGTATGATACCTGGATCAGGCCTGGGAGAGCATGCTTGACCCGTAGGACACAAGGATCAGGCCTGGGAGACCCTGCTGCACCAGTAATATACCAGGGCCAGGCCTCTGGAGACAATGCTGCACCATTTGGATACCAGGATCAGGCCTGAGTTACCATGCTGCACCAGTAGGATACCTGGATCAGGCCTGGGAGAGCATGCTGCACCATTAGGATGCCAGGATCAGGCCTGGGACCGCACCCTGCAACCGTGGGATATCTGCATCAGGCTAGGGACCATGCTGTATCAGCAGGAAAAGATGACCAGGCATAGAAAATAATGCTGCAACCGTAGGACACCGGAATCAGGCCTGGGAGATCATGTTGCACCCAGAGGATACCAGGATCAGGCCTGGGAGACCGTGCTGCACCAGTAGGATACCAGGATCAGGCATGGGAGACTAGGCTACACCTGGAGGATACCTGGATCAGGCCTGGGAGACCATGGTTAACGAATAGAATACCTGGATTAGGCATGAGAGAACAAGGATACCAGGATCAGGCCTGGGTCATCATGCTGCAGCCGTAGTATACAAATGTAAAGCCTGAGAGAACATGCTGCACCAGTAGGATACCAAGATCAGGCCTGGGATAGCATGCTGCACCCTTAGGATACAAGGACGGCCAATGGGATTCGAAAAACCAGTCTGGGGACATAGCTGCACCTGTAGGATACCAAGATCAAGGCCTGGGAGAGCATGCTGCACCAGAAGGATAATAGGGTCACGCCTTGGATACCTTGTTGCACCAGAAGGATAACTGGGACATACCTGGAGGACAATGAAGCACCCGTAGGATGACAGGGTCAAGCTTGGGAGAGCATACTACACCCGTATTATACCGGGACAAGGCCTGGGTGAGCATGCTGCACCAGTTAGATACCTGGGTCAAGCCTGAGAGACCATGCTGCACTAGTAGGATACCTGGGTCGGGCTCGGGAGAGCATGCTGCACCCGTAAGATACCAGAATCAGCCTGAGAGGGCATGCTGAACCCGTAGGATACCAGCGTCAAGCCTGAGACAAAATGCTGCACCAGTAGGATACAATGATCAGGCCTAGTAGAGCATGCTGCACCAGTGGGATACCTGGGTCAGGCCTGGGGGATCATGCTGCACCCGTAGGATACCAGGAACAGGTATGGGATACCATGCTGCACGCGTAGTATACTAGGGTCAAGCCTAGGAGAGCATGCTACACTCGTAGGATACCAGGATCTGACCTGGGAGAGCATACTGCACCCGTGGGATACCAGTTTCAAGCCTTAGATGCCATGCTGCACCAGTAGGATACCTAGCCAGGCCTGGGAGACCATGTTGCACCCGTAGGATACCTGCATCAGTCCTATGAGAGCATCCTGCACCCTACACACTGCACACTAGTAGTATACGAGGATCAGGCCTTGGAGAGCATGTGCACCAGAAGGATACCAGGATCAAGCCTTGGAGATCATGTTGCACCCTTAGGATACCAGGATCAGGCCGGGGTGACCATCAGGCACGAGTTGGATACCTGGATCAGGCCTGGGAGAACATGCTGCACCCGTAGGGTATCAGGTTCAGGCATGGGAGAGCATGCTGCACCAGTGGGATACCATGATCAAGCCTTTGAGAGCATGCTGCACCAGAGGGATAACAGGATCAGGATTGGGTGACCATGCTGCAGCCGTAGGACCAGGCATCAGAGAGCGTGCTGCACCCGTAGGATACCAGGGTCAAGCATAAGAATACCTGGATTAGGCCTGGTAGAACAAGGATACCAGGATAAGGCCTAGGACAGCATGCTGCAGCCGTAGAATACAAGTGTTAAGCCTCAGAGAACATGCTGCACCAGTAGGATACCAGGATCAGGCCTCGGAGAGCATGCTGCACCATTAGGATACAAGGATCAGGCCAGTGGGTTTCCAAAATCCGGTCTGGGGACGAAGCTGCACCTGAAGGATTCCAGGATCAGGCATGCTGCACCAGAATGATAATAGGATCCGGATTGGGAGACCATGCTGCACCCGTAGGATACCAGTATCAAGACTTAGAGACCATGCTGCATCAGTAGCATACCTGGATCAGGCCTGCGAGAGCATGCTGCACCCGTAGGAGACTTGACTCAGGCCTGGGAGACCATGCTGCACCCGTAGAAAAACAAGGGTCAAGCATGGGAGACAATGCATCACCAGAGGGATACCTGGATTAGGCCTTGGAGGCCATGCCTGCGAGAGCATGCAGCACCAGTAGGATAACGGGATCATGCCTGGGAGACCATGCTGCACCCCTAGGATTCCTGGATCAGGCCTGGGAGACCATGCTGCACCCGCAGGCATAAGAGACAATGCTGCACCAGTGAGATACCTGGATCAGGCCTGGGAGGCAATGCTGCAGCCGTAGGATACCAGGATTAGGCGTGGAAGAGCATGCTCCACCAGAAGGATTACAGGGTCATGCCTGTGATACCTTGCTGCACCAGAAGTATAGCTGGGTCATGTCTCGGGGACCATGCTGCACCAGTAGGATAACAAGGTGAAGCCTGTGAGAGATTAGTGCACCCGTAGGATACCAGGATCAGGCCTGGCAGAGCATGCTGTGCCAGTAGGATACCATGATATGGCATTGGAGAGCATGCTGCACCAGAAGTATACCTGGCTCAGGCCTCGGAGAACATTCTGCCTCAATAGGATACATGTATCAAGCTATGTGAGCATGTTGCATCCGCAATACATGCTGCATCAGTCGGATACCAGGCTTAGGCTTTGGAGAGCATTATGCACCCGTAGGATACCAGGATTAGGCCTTGGAGACCATGCTGCACCCGCAGGGTACCAGGATCAGGCATCTGGAGACAATGCTGCACCAGTGGGATACCAGGATCAGTCCTGGGAGACCATGCTGCACCAGAAGGATTCCCATATAAGGCCTGGGAGAACATCCTGCACCAGTAGGATGCCAGGATCAGGCCTGGGAGAGAAACCTGCCCCCGTAGGATATCTGCATCAGACTTAGGACCATGCTGAACGAGTAGGATACCTTGATCAGGTCTGGGGGAGAATGCTGCACCCGTAGGTTACCAGGATTGTTACTGGAAGAGCATGTTGCATCAATAGGATACCAGGATCAGGCCTGGGAGATCGTGCTCCTCCAGTAGTATAACAGCATCAGGCCTGGGAGAACATGCTGCACTAGGATGATACCTTGTTCAGGTCTGGGGGAGTATGCTGCACCAGTAGGATACCAATGTTAAGCCTGAGAGACCATGTTTAACCAGTTGATTATGCCTGTGAGAGCTTGCAGCACCCGTAGAAGAGCACGCTGCACCCGTTGGATACCAGGGTCAAGCCCGAGGGACCATGCTAGGAGAGCCTGTTACACACCATGGATACTAGGGTCAAGCATGTTATACCATGCTGCACCAGTAGGATATCAGGATCAGGCCTGGGAGAGCATGCTGCACCAGTGGGATACCAGGGTCAAGCCTGAGAGACCATGCTGCACTAGTAGGTTTACAAGATCAGGCCTGGTAGACGATGCTGCACCCGTAGGATATCAGGACCAGGCATTGGAGAGCATGCTGCACCAGAAAGATAACAGGGTCATGCATGCGATACCTTACTGCACCAGAAGGATAACTTGGTCATGCCTGAGGGACCACGATGCACCCGTAGTATAACAGGGTCAAGCCTGGAAGAGCCTCCCCTACCCGTATTAGACCGGATCACGCCTGTATGAGCATTCTGCACCAGTAAGATTCCAGGGTCAAGCCTGTGAAATCATGCTGCACTAGTAGGATACAGGGATTAGGCTCGGGAAAGCATGCTGCACCCGTAGAATACTAGGATCAAGCATGAGAAACCATACTGTTCCAGTAAAATAGCAGGATCAGGCCTGGGAGAGCATTAGGCACCCAAAGGTTTCGATGATCAGGCCTGGGAGACCATGCTGCACCCGAAGGATATCAGGGTAAAACATTGGAGACCATGCTGCACCAGTAGGATACTAGGACCCGGCATGATGCAGCAGAACATGATTAGGCATGGGAGACCATGTTCTACCCGTAGGATACCAGGATCAGGCCAGGGAGAACCCATGCCTGTTTACCTGGATCAGGCCTGGGAGACCATGCTGCACCGGTATGATACCTAGACCTGGCCTGGGAGAGCATGCTGCAACCGTAGGATACCAGGCTCAAGCCTGCGAGACCATGCTGCATCAGTAGGATACATTGACCAGGTCTCGGAGAGCATGCTGCACCCGTAGGATACCTGGATCAGGCTTTGGAGAGCATGCTGCACCGGTATGATACTTGGATCAGGCTTGGGATATCATGCTGCACCGGTAGGATACCAGGCTCAAGCCTGAGAGACCATGCTGCACCAGTAGGATACCAGGTTCAAGCCTGAGGGACCATGCTGCACCATAAGGATACCTGAATCAGGCCTTTGAGAGCATGCTACATCCGAAGGATACCTGGATCAGGCTTGGGAGACCATGCTTCACCCGTGGGATAGCAGGATCAGGCCTGGTTGCTACCCTAGGATACCAAGCTCAAGCCTGGGAGACCATTCGGCACCAGTAGGATACCTTGATCAGGCCTGGTAGAGCGTGCTGCACCGTAGGTTACCTGTAAAACCTGCGGGACTATGTTGCACCATGAGGATAACAGGATCAGGCCTGGAACACCATCCTGCACCCGTACGATGTCAGTATCAGGCCTGGGAGAGCATGCTACACCCGTAAGATACCAGGGTCAAGCCTGAGAGACCATGCTGCAGCCATGGAATACCAGGATCAGGCCTGGGAGTGCATGCTGCACCAGTAAGATACCAGGATCAGGCCCTAGAGAGCACGTTGCTCCAGTAGGATACAGGGGTCAAGCCTGAGAGACCATGACTGGGAGACAATGCTGCACCCGTAGGATACCAGGATCACGCAAGTGAGAGCATGTCTCACCCGTAGGATACAAGGGTCAAGCCTGAGAGACCATGTCGCGCCACTAGGATACCTTGGTCAGGCCTGGGAGAGGATGCTGCAGTCGTATGATTTGGACACCATGCTGCAATGGTATGATGCCTGGATCAGGCCTGTGAGAGTATGTTGCAGCCGTAGGATAAGAGACCCAAGCCTGAGAGACAATGCTGCCCCTGGTTGGATACCTGGATTAGCTGAGAGAGCATGCTGCACCGGAAGGATACCAACATTAGGCCTGGTATACCATGCTGCACCAGTAGGATAACAGGATCAGGCCCGAGATGCCATGCTACACCTTGTGGATAATAGGATCAGGTCTGTGTGGGAGCATGCTGCATCTTGGGGATATCGGATCAGGATATGTAAAGCATGCTGCGCCGGTAAGATACCAGAATCAAGCGTGGGAGAGCATGATGCACCCGTAGGATTCCAGGGTCAAGCCAGAGAGACCATGTTGCACACGTAGGATACCAGGATCAGGTGGGAGACCATGCGGCACCAGAAGGACGCCAGGATCAAGCCTGAGAGAGCCTGCTGCACCCGTAGGATATCAGGATCTGGCTTGGGTAGCATGCTGCACCCGTAGGATAACAGGGCCAAGAGTGAGAGGTGATGCCGCACCAGTAGAATACCTGGATCATGCCTAGGGGACCATGCTGCACCCGTAGGTCAAAACTGTGAGAGCATGCTGACCCCGTAGGATACCAGGATTTCGCAAGGGAGAGCATGTTGCACCAGTAGGATACCAGTGACAAGCCTGAGAGGCCATGTTGCACCAGTAGGATACCTGGATCAGGCCTGCGAGACCATGCTGCACCCTAAGGATACCAGCACCAGGGCTGTGACAGCATTATGCACCCATAGTACAGCAGGATCAGGCCGGTGATACTATGCTGCACTAGTAGGATACCACGATCAGACCTTGGAGAGCATGCTGCAACCGTAGTATACTAAGATCAAGCCTGGGAGGGCATGCTGCACTAGAAGGATAACAGGATCAGGATTGGGAGAAGATGCTGCTCCCGAAGGATACCAGGATTAGGCCTGGGTGAACATGCTGCACCACCAGGAAACCGGGATCAGGACTGGGAGAGCATGCTGCACCCATAGTACATCAGGATCAGGCCTGTGATACTATGCTGCACTAGTAGGATACCACGATCAGACATTGGAGAGCATGCTGCAACCGCAGTATTCTAAGATCAAGCCTGGGAGAGTATGCTGCACCAGAAGGATATCAGGATTGGGAGAAGATGCTGCTTCCGTAGGATACCAGGATCAGTCCCAAGTGATGGTGCTGCACCACCAGTAAACCGGGACCAGGCCTGTGAGAGCATGCTGCACCCGTAGTATATTATGATCAAGCCTGGAAGAGCATGCTGCACCCGTAGGATACAAGGATCAGGCTTGGGTGACCATGCTGCCTCACTAGGATACCTGCATCAGGCCTGGGAGAGCACACTGCACCCGTAGGAAAAAGGATCAGGCCTGGGAGAGTATGCTGCAACAGTGGGATACTTAGGATCAGGCCTGGGAGAGAATGCTGACCCCGAAGTATACCAGGATCAGGCCTGGGAGAGTATGCTGCACCCGTAGGATTCGATGGTCAGGCCTGGGATACCATGCTGCACCTGTAGGATACCTGAATAAGGCCTGAGAGAGCATGCTGCACCTGTAGGACACTGGGACCAGGCCTAGGAGAGCATGCTGCACCCGTAGGATACCGGGATCAGGCCTGGAGACCATGCTGCACCCGGAGGTTCCCTGGATCAGGACAGGGAGAGCATGCTCCATCCGTAGGATACCGGGATCTGGCCTTGGAGACATTCCTGCACCCGTAGGATACCATGGTCAAGCCTGAGAGACCATGCTCAACCAAAGAATAACAGGATCATGCCTGGGAGTCCATGCTGTACCCGTTGGTTACCAGGGTCAAGCCAGAGAGACAATGATGCACCATTGGGATAACTGGATCAAAGTAGAAGTAAAACAAAGATCAGGAATTGATACAATTAACTTACTCCACCCATAAAAGACACCAAAGGGAAAGAAATACAAACATTAAGCGACCAGACCATAATGGAAACCTAAACAAAGGAAGGCCATAAGGACAGTTACTTTCCCACAAAATGGCTAGAAGACCATGCTGTACCTGCAGGGTACCAGGATCAGGCCTGGAAGAGCATGCTTCACTAGAAGGATAACCGGGTCATGCCTGGGATAACTTGCTGCACCCAAAGGATAACTGAGTCATGACTGGGGGGTCATGCTGCACCCGTAGAATAACAGGATCAAGCCTGGGAGAGCTTGCTGCACCCGTAGCATACCAGGATATGGCATTGGAGAGCATGCTGAACCAGTAGTATACCTGGATCAAGCCTGGTAGACCATGTTGCACGCGTAGGATAACTGCATCAGGCATGGGTGAGCATGCTGCAACCACAGGACACCAGGATAAGGCCTATTAAATTATGCTGCACCAGTAGGATACGAGGATCAGGTCTGGGAGAGCATGCTGCAGCAGAATAATAACAGGTTTAGGCCTGGGAGACCCATTTAGCATCCGTAGGAGACCAGGATCAGGCCTAGGAGAGCATGCTACACCCGTAGGATACAAGGGTCAAGCCTGAGAGACCATGCTGCACCAATAGGATACCTGGATCAGGCCTTGGAGAGCATGCTGCACCCGAAGGATACCAGGATGTGGCCTGTGAGACCATGCTGCACCAGTAGGATACCAGGACCAGGCCAGGGAGCGCATGCTGCACCCTTAGGATACTAGGATAAGGCCTGTGAGAGCATGCTACACCAGGGCCAAGCCTGAAAGAACATGCCCGGGAGACCATGCTGCACCGGTAGGATAACAGGATCAGGCCTGGGGGACCATGCTGCACCAGAAGGATACCTGGATCAGGCCTTGTAGAGCATACTGCCTTCGTAGGATACCTGAATCCGGCCTGGGAGACCCTTGCTGCACCGGTATGGTGCCTTGGAGTGCATGCTGCAACCGTAGGATAGCAGGCTCAAGCCTGGGACACCATGCTGCACCAGTAGGATACCTTCATCAGGTCTTGGAGAACATGCTGCACCCTTAGGATACCAGGATCTTGCCAGTGAGACCATTCTGCACCAGAATATACCCGATCCAGGTATACTACTTGTGCAGCATGGTCTCTTAGGCTTGATCCAGGTATCCTACAGGGTAAGCATGCTCTCCCAGGCCTGATTCTTGAATCCTACTGGTGCAGCATGCTCTCCAAGGCCTAATCCTGGTATCCTACGGGTGCAGCATGGTCTCACATGCCTGATCCTGTCATCTTTCTGGTGCAGCATGGTCTCCCAAGCCCGATCCTGGTAACCTATGGATGCAGCATGCTCTCCAAGACCTGATCAAGGTATCCTTCTGGTGCAGCATGGTCTCTCAGGCTTGAGCCTGGTATCCTACGGTTGCAGCATGCACTCCCAGGCCTGATCCAGGTATCATACCGATGCAGCAGGGTCTCCGTGGCATGAGTCAGGTATCTTACGGGGGCAGTTTGCTTTCCAAGGCCTGATCCAGGTATCCTCCTGGTACAGCATGGTCTCTCAGGCTTGACCCTGGTATCCTTCGAGTGTAGCATGCTCTCCCAGGCCTGATCCTGGTATCCTACCGGTGCAGCATGGTCTACCTGGCATGTATTCTCAGGCTTGACCCTGGTGTAGCATGCTCTTCCAGGCCTGATCTTGGTATCCTACAGGTGTATCATGCTTTCCCAGGCGTGATCCAGGTATCCTGTCTCACAGGCCCTATCCTGGTATCCTAAGGGTGCAGCATGCTCTCCCTGGCCGTGTCCTGGTATCCTACTGATGCAGCATGGTCTCACAGGCCTTTTCCTGGTATCCTACGGGTGCAGCATGCTCTCCAAGGCCTAATCCAGGTATCCTACTAGTGCAGCATGGTCTCTTAGGCTTGACGCTGGTATCATACGGGTGTGGCATGCTCTCCTAGGCCTGCTCCTGGTATCCTACGGATGCTAAACGGTCTCCCAGGCCTAAACCTGTTATTATTCTGCTGCAACATGCTCTCCCAAAACTGACACTGGTATCCTACGGGTGCAGCATGCTCTCCCAGACCTGATCCTCTTATCCAACTGGTAGCATGATTTCATTGGCCTTATCCTGGTGTCCTGTGGGTGCAACAAGCTCTTCCAGGCCTGATGCAGTTATCCTACGGGTGCAACTTGGTCTCCCAGGCTTTATCCAGGTATACTACTGGTTTTGTTTGATTTGTTTGATCTGAGGTTTAACGTCCCCGTCAACATGTAAAGGTCATTTTGAGGACGTTGCTTCCAATTTTGTGGGACTTTTACCCGACATTGAGATGAAATTACATCTCAAGCCCTGTCGCCCAATGTAACCAATAGGGTTTATTAGCATGGACGGTCCGCCTCGCACCACGGTTCCTGGACAGGCTTAGATCCTCTAAGCGGTTTACCAGTACTAGTGTGCGGGCCGGATTCAGCTCTGCGTGGAAGCATCATGCAGCCCATATATTTCTTCAAGCCCCTATGGGCGGGAGCTTATACTACTGGTTTAACAATGCTCTCCAATGCCATATCCTGGTCCCCTTTTGGTGCAGCATGCTCTCCAAGGCCTGATCCTGGTATGCTACGAAAGCAGCAAGCTCTCCCAGGCTTGACCCTGTTATTCTATGGGTGCAGCATGGCTCCCAGGCATGACTCAGTTATCCTTCTGGTGCAGCAAGTTATCCCAGGCATGACCCTGTTATCCTTCTGGTGAAGCATGCACTTCCAGGCCTGATCCTGGTACCCTGCGGAGGCAGCATGGTCTCCTAGGTTTGATCCAGTTATGCCACTAGTGCAGCAGTGTCTCTCTGGTTTGATCCTGGTATCCTACGGGTGCTGCATGGACTCCTAGGCATGGGCCTGTTATTCTTTGGTTAAGCATTCTCTCAGGCTTGACCCTGGTATCCTACGGGTGCAGCATGATCTCCAGGCCTGATCCCGGTATCCTACGGATGAAGCATGCTCTCCCTGGCCTGATCAAGGGAACCTCCGGGTGCAGCATGTTCTCCCAGGCCTTATCCCGGTATCCTACGGGTGCAACATGCTCTTTCAGGCCTGGTCCCGGTGTCCTACAGGTGCAGCATGCTCTCTCAGCCCTGACCAAGGAATCCTACTGGCGCAGCATGGTATCCAAGGCCTGATCTTCGAATCCTACAGGTGGCGAAAGCTCTCCCAGGCCTGATCCTGGTATCATACTGGTACAGCATGGTCTCCCAGACCTGATCCTGTTACACTTCTGGTGCTCTCCCAGGCCTGATCCTGGTATACTACGGGGACCGCATGCTCTCCCAGGCCTGATCCTAAGTATCCCACTGTTGCAGCATACTCTCCCAGGCCTGATCCTGGTATCCTACGGGTGCAGCACGCTCTCCCAGGCCTGATTCAGGTATCCTAGTGATGCAACATGGTCACCCAGGCCTAATCCTGGTATCCTACGGGTGCAGCATGGTCTCCCAAGCCTTATCCTGTTTTCCTCTTGATGCAGCTTGCTCTTCCAGGCTTGATCCTAATTTACTACGGGTGGAGCATGCTCTCCCAGGCCTGATCCCGGTATCCTAATGTTGCAGCATGATCACCTGGGCGTGACCCTGGTATCCTACGGGAGCAGCATCTTCTCCAAATTCTGATATTCTTCTGGTGCAGCATGCTCCCCCAGGCATGATCTTAGTATACTACGGTTGCAGCATGCTCTCCAAGGCATGATCCTGGTATCCTAATAGTGCAGCATGGTATCACAGGCCTGATCTTGATGTACTATGGGTGCAGCATGCTCTCTCAGGCCTGATGCAGATATCCTTAGGGTGCAGCATGGTCACGAAGGCCTGATCCAGGTATCCTACTGGTGCAACACGACCTCTTAGGCTTGACACTGGTATCCTACTGGCGAAATCCTGGTATCATACGGGTTCAGCATGCTCTCACAGTCTTGACCTACGGGTGCAGCATGGTCCCCTAGCTTTGATCCAGGTATCCTACTGGTGCGGCATGATATCTCACTCTTGACCCTGGTATCCTACGGGTGCAGCATGCTAACCAAACCAGATCCTGATATCCTACGGGTGCAGCAGGCTCTCTCAGGCTTGATCCAGGCGTCCTACTGGTGCAGCATGGTCTCCCTTGCCTCATCAGGCGTCCTATGTACGCAACATGGTCTACCTGGCTTGACCCTGGAACCCTACGGGTGCAGCATGCTCTCCCAGGCTTGATTCTGGTATCTTACCGGCGCAGCATGCTTTACATGGCCTAATCCGATATCACCAAGATACGGCATGCTCTCCCAGGCCTGATCCTAGTATCCACATGGTGTAGCCTGGCATCTCGGGCATGATCCTGTTATCCTACTGGTGCAGCATGGTATACCAGGCCTAATGTTGGTATCCTTCGGGGGCAGCATGCTCTCCCAGGCCTAATCTAGCTATCCTACTGGTGCAGTATTGTCTCTCAGGCTTGGACCTCGTATCCAACGAGTGCAGCATACTCTCACGGGCCTGATCCAGGTATCATACCGGTGCAGCATGGTGTCCCAATCCTACGACTGCAGCATCCTCTCACAGGCCTAACCAAGGTATCCTACTGGTGCGGCATGGTCTCTCAGGCTTGACCCTGGTATCCTACGAGTAAACATGCTCTCCCATGCCTAATCCTGGTATCCTACGGATGCAGCATGGTCTCCCAATCATGATCTCTCAGGCTTGACCCCGGTATCCTACGGGTGCAACATGCTCTCCCAGGCCTGATCCTGGTATCTTACTGGTGCAGCATACTCTCCCAGGCATGATCCTGGTATTCTATGCGTGTAGCATGGTCTCTCAGGCTTGACGCTGACATATTACGGGTGTAGCATGCTCTCCCAGGCCTGATTCTGGCATCGTACGTGTGCAGGATGGTATCCCAGGCCAGATCCTGTTATCATCCTCTTGCTGCATAATCTCCCAGGCTTGATACTGGTAACCTACGGTGCAGCATGCTCTACCTGGCCTGATCAAGGTACCCTACAGGTGCAGAATGGTCTCTCAGGTTTTTGCTTGGTATCATAGGGTAGCAGCATGCTCAGTCTGGTCTGATCCAGGTATCCTACCGATGCAGCATGGTCTCCCAAACCTGAGCCAGGTATTCTACGGGTGTAGCATGCTCTCCAAGGCCTGGTTCCGGTATCCTTCTGGTGCAGCATGGATTCTCAGGCTTAAGCCTGGTAACATACGGGTGTAGCATGGTCTCCCAGGCCTGCATGGTCTCCCAGGCCTGATCCTGGTATCCTACTGGTACAGCATGGTTTCTCAGGCTTGAGTCTGGTATCCTACCGGTGCAGCATGGTCTCCCAAGCCTGATCCAAGTATCATACCGGTGCAGCATGGTCTACCAAGCCTGATCCAGGTATCTTTCGGGTGCAGAATGCTCTCCGAGGCCTGATCAATGAATCCTTCTGATGCAGCATGGTCTCTTAGGCTTGAGCCTGGTATCATACGGTTGCAGCATGCTCCCCCAGGCCTGGGCTAGGTATCATACCGCTGCAGCATGGTCTCCCAGGCCTGATCCAGGTACCCAGGCATGGGTTCTCCTGGCCAGATCCTGGTATCCTACGGGTGGAACATGGTCACCAAAGCCTAATCCAGTTCCTCAGCATCATGCTCTCACAGGCCTGATAAGGTATACTGCGGGTGCAGCATGCTCTCCTAGGCCTGATCCTGGTATCCTACTGGTGCAACATGGTCTCACATGCCTTGTCCTGGTGTCCTGTGGGAGCAGCATGGTCTCACAGGCCTGATCCTGTTATCTTTCTGGTGCAGCATGGTCTCCCAGGCCCGATCCTGGTAACCTAAGTGTGCAGCATGCTCTCCAAGACCTGATCCAGGTATCCTACTGGTGCAGCATGGTCTCTCAGGCTTGACCCTGGTATCCTACGGTTGCAGCATGGACTCCCAGGCCTGATCAAGGTATCATACCGGTGCAGCAGGGTCTCGCAGGCATGATTCGGGTATCCTACGGGGGCAGTATGCTTTCCAAGGCCTGATCCAGCTATCCTCTTGGTGCAGCATGGTCTCTCAGGCTTGACCCTGGTATTCTTCGGGTGTAGCATGCTCTCCCAGGCCTGAATCTGATATCCTACCGGTGCAGCATGGTCTCTCGGGCATGTTCTCTCAGGCTTGACCCTGGTGTAGCATGCTCTCCCAGGCCTGGTCTTGGTATCCTACAGGTGCAACATGCTTTCCCAGGCCTGATCCAGGTATCTTACTGGTGCAACATGGTCTTCCAGGCCTTATCCTGGTATCCTAAGGGCGCAGCATGCTCTCCCTGGCCTGGTCCTGGCATCCTACTGATGCAGCATGATCTCACAGGCCTTTTCCTGGTATCCTACGGGTGCAGCATGCTCTCCAAGGACAAATCCAGCTATCCTTCTAGTGCAGCATGGTCTATCAGGCTTGACCCTGGTATCATACGGTTGTAGCATGCTCTCCTAGGCTTGTTCCTGGTATCCTACGGATGCTAAATGGTCTCCCAGGCCTAAACATGTTATTATTCTGCTGCAGTATGCACTCCCAAGCCTGATACTGGTATCCTACGGGTGCAGCATGCTCTCCAAGACCTGATCCTCGCATCCAATTGGTCAGCATGATTTCATTGGCTTTAGACTGGTGTCCTGTGGGTGCAACATGCTCTCCCAGGACTGATGCAGTTATCCTACGGGTGCAACAGGGTCTCCCAGGCTTATTCGGAAATCGCAAAATTGCAGTATGTTTCCTCTGGCTTTCTTTGCCGGATCATTACAGGGTCACTGATGAGGCTTTATTAGCCGAAACTACGAAGTATGACCCATCTTCTTTCTTATGAATGTTTTCATTGCTCTTAAAGGAACTCATTTTTTTTTTTATTTGATCCAGGTATACTACTGGTTCAGTATGCTCTCCAATGCCATATACTGGTACCCTATTGGTACAGCATGCTCTCCAAGGCCTGATCCTGGTATGCAACGGATGCAGCAAGCTCTCCCAGGCTTGACCCTGTTGTTCTACGTGTCCAGCATGGCCCCCAGGCATGATTCAGTTATCTTTCTGATGCAGCAAGTCATCCCAGGCCCTGTTATCCTTCTGGTGAAGCATGATCTTCCAGGCCTGATTCTGGTACCCTGCGTGTGCAGCATGGTCTCCTAGGCTTGATCCAGGTATGCCACTGGTGCAGCAGTGTCTCTCTGGCTTGACCCGAGGATCCTACGGGTGCAGCAAGGACTCCTAGGCATGAGCCAGTTATTCTTTGGTTGAGCATTCTCTCTGGCTTGACCCTGGTATCCTACGGATGCAGGATGTTCTCCCAGGCCTGAGCCCGGTATCCTACGGATGTAGCATACTCTCCCTGGCCTGATCCAGGGAACCTCCGGGTGCAGCATGGCCTCCCAGGCCTTATCCCGGTATCCTATGGGTGCAGCATGCTCTCCATGGCCTGGTCCCGATGTCCTACAGGTGCAGCATGCTCTCTCAGCCCTGATCCAGGAATCCTACTAGTGCAGCATGGTATCCCAGGTCTGATCTTCGAATCCTACAGGTGGCGAATGCTCTCCCAGGCCTGATCCTGGTATCCTACTGGTGCAGCATGCTCTCCCAGGCCTGATCCTAGTATACTACGCGGACCGCATGCTCTCCCAGGCCTGATCCTAAGTATCCCACTGTTGCAGGCCTGATTCTGGTATCCTACGGGTGCAGAATGCTCTCCCAGGCCTGATCCAGGTATCCAAGTGATGCAGCATGGTCACCCAGGCCTGATCCTGGTATCCTACGGGTGCAGCATGGTCTCCCAAGCCTTATCCTGTTTTCCTCTTGATGCAGCTTGCTCTTCCAGGCTTGATCGTAATATGCTACGGGTGCAGCATGCTCTCCCAAGCCTGATGCCGGTATCCTTATGTTGCAGCATGTTCACCCGGGCCTGATCCTGGTATCCTACGGGTGCAGCATCTTCTCCCAATCCTGATATCCTTCGGGTGCAGCATGCTCTCCCAGGCTTGATCTTAGTATACTACGGTTGTAGCATTCTCTCCAAGATCTGATCCTGGTATCCTTATAGTGCAGCATGGTATCACAGGCCTGATCCTGATGTACTATGGGTGCAGCATGCTCTCTCAGGCCTGATGCATGTATCCTTATTGTGCAGCATGGTCCCGAAGGCCTGATCCAGGTATCCTACTGGTGCAACACGACCTCTCAGGCTTGACACTGGTATCCTACTGGTGCAACATGCTCTCCCATGCGAAATCCTGGTATCCTACGGGTTCAGCATGCTCTCACAGGCTTGACCTACGGGTGCAGCATGGTCCCCAAGGCATGATCCAGGTATTCTACTGGTGCGGCATGACCTCTCACTTTTGACCCTGGTATCCTACGGGTGCAGCATGCTACCCAAGTCAGATCCTGATATCCTACGGGTGCAGCAGGCTCTCTCAGGCTTGATCCTGGCGTCCTACTGGTCCAGCATGGTCTCCCATGCCTGATCCTGGTATCCTACGTGTGCAACATGGTCTCTCTGGCTTGACCCTGGAATCCTACGGGTGCAGCATGCTCTCCAAGGCTTGATTCTGGTATCTTACCGGCGCAGCATGCTTTACAAATAAAAATCAAAAATGAGTTCCTTTAAGAACAATGAAAACATTCATAAGAAAGAAGATGGGTCATACTACGTAGTTTCGGCTAATAAAGCCTCATCAGTGACCCTGTAATCATGCGGCAAAGAAAGCCAGAGGAAACATACTGCAATTTTGCGAATTTCGAATAGGCAGTCGATTCAAAGACGAATATAAATCAAAATGGGGTCCAAATAATTAAAAACCTTCTAGAATATGAGTCTAAACCAATAATTTATTTCTGGTTTCTCAGAATATTCACGCTGATCTCAAAGGACCAAAAGTAAAATATAAACTGCACTATGGTTGATGTACGGGGAGACTTTTTACGGCCGCCACACGGCACAACACCAGCTGCAGTGAAGGCAAATAAAAATCAAAAATGAGTTCCTTTAAGAACAATGAAAACATTCATAAGAAAGAAGATGGGTCATACTACGTAGTTTCGGCTAATAAAGCCTCATCAGTGACCCTGTAATCATGCGGCAAAGAAAGCCAGAGGAAACATACTGCAATTTTGCGAATTTCGAATAGGCAGTCGATTCAAAGACGAATATAAATCAAAATGGGGTCCAAAAAATTAAAAACCTTCTAGAATATGAGTCTAAACCAATAATTTATTTCTGGTTTCTCAGAATATTCACGCTGATCTCAAAGGACCAAAAGTAAAATATAAGCCTAATCCGATATCCCCAAGGTACTGCATGCTCTCCCGGGCTTGATCCTAGTATCCAAATGGTGTAGCATGACATCTCGGGCCTGATCCTGTTATCCTACTGGTGTAGCATGGTATACCAGGCCTAATGTTGGTAACCTTCGGGTGCAACATGCTCTCCCAGGCCTAATCCAGGTATCCTACTGGTGCAGCATTGTCTCTCAGGCTTGGACCTCGTATCCTCCGAGTGCAGCATACTCTCACAGGCCTGATCCAGGTATCATACCGGTGCAGCATGGTGCCCCAATCCTACAACTGCAGCATCCTCTCCCAGGCCTTACCAAGGTATCCTACTAGTGCGGCATGGTCTCTCAGGCTTGACCCTGGTATCCTACGAGTGAAACATGCTCTCCCATGCCTGATCTTGGTATCCTACGGATGCAGCATGGTCTCTCTCTCAGGCTTACAATGGTGTCCCAGGCCTGATCCTGTTATCCTCCTGGTGCAGCATAGTCTCCCAGGCTTGATACTGGTAACTTAGGGTGCAGCATGCTCTACCTGGCCTCATCAAGTTGCTCTACTAGTGCAGAATGGTCTCTCAGGCTTTAGCGTGGTATCATAGGGTAGCTGCATGCTCAGCCAGGCCTGATCCAGGTATCCTACCGGCGCAGCATGGTCTCCCAAGCCTGAGCCAAGTATCCGCGGGGGTAGCATGCTCTCCCAGGCCTGGTTCAGGTATCCTTCTGGTGCAGCATGGTCTCTCAGGCTTAAACCTGATAACCTACGGGTGTAGCATGGTCTCCCGGGCCTGATCCAAGTATCATACCGGTGCAACATGGTCTCCCAAGCCTGATCCAGGTATCCTTCGGGTGCAGAACACTCTCTGAGGCCTGATCAATGTATCCTACTGATGCAGCATATTCTCTCAGGCTTCAGCATGGTATCCTACGGTTGCAGCATGCTCTCCCAGGCCTGGTCCAGGTATCATACCGGTGCAGAATATTCTCCCAGGCCTGATCCAGGTACACAGGCATGGGTTCTCCTTGCCTGATCCTGGTATCCTACGGGTGGAACATGGTCACCCAGGCCTAATCCTGTTCTGCTGCATCATGCTCTCACAGGCCTGATACAGGTATCCTGCGAGTGCAGCATGCTCTCCTAGGCCTGATCCTTGTATCGTACTGGTGCAGCATGGTCTCACAGGCCTTGTCCTGGTGTCCTGCGGGTGCAGCATGCTCTCCAGACTTGTTGCAGTTATCCTACGGATGCAGCATGGTCTCCCAGGCCTGATCCAGGTATACTACTGGTGCGACATGCCCTCCCATGCCATATCCTTTTATCCTTCTGGTGCAGCCTGCTCTCTCAGGCCTGATCCTAGTATCCTGCGGGTTCAGCACAGTCCCCAAGGCATGACCCAGTTATCCTTCTGGTGCAGAAAGGTATCCCAGGCATGACCCTGTTATCTTTCTAGTGGAGCATGTTCTTCGATGCCTGATCCTGGTATCCTTCGTGTGCAGCATGGTCTCCCATGCCTAATCCACTGATGCAGCATTGTCTCTCAGGCTGGTATCCTATGGGTGCAGCATATTCTCAAAGGCCTAATCCTGGTGCCATACGGGTGCAAAGTCTCTCAAGCCTGATCCCGGATACAGCATGATCCTGTAATCCTACAGGTTTAGCATGGTGTCTTATGCTTGACACTGGTCTCCTTCGGAGGCAACATTTTCTCCCAGGCCAGATCTCGATATCCTACGGGTGCAGCACGCTCTCCCTGGCCTGACACAAGTGTCCTACGGGTGCAGCATTGTCTCAAAGGCCTGATCCCGGTATCCTACGCGTGCAGTATGCTCTCCCAGGCCTGATCCCGGTATCCTACGGGTGCAGTACGCTTTTCCAGGCTTGATTCAGGTATCCTTCTGGTGCAGCATGGTCTCTCAGACTTGACCCTGGTATCCTACGGGTACAGCATGCTCTCCGAGGCCTGGTCCTGGTATCCTATGGGTGCAGCATGGTCTCCAAGGCCTGATCCTGTTATCCTTCTGTTGCAACATGCTCTCCCAGGCCTGATCTGGAATCCTACGGGTGCCGAATGCTCTCTCAGGCCTGATCCTGGTATCCTACGCGTGCAGTATGCTCTCACAGGCCGGATCCCGATGATCTACGGGTGCAGCATGCTCTACCAGGCTTGATCGAGGTATCCTACTGGTGCAGCATGGTCTCTCAGACTGGACCCTGGTATCCTACGGGTGCAGCTTGCTCTTTGAGGCCTGACCATGGTATCCTATGGGTGCAGCATGGTCTCCAAGGCCTGATCCTGTTATCCTGCTGGTGCAGCATCTTCTCCCAGGCCTGATCTGGAATTCTACGGGTGCCGAAAACTCTCAGTGACCTGGTCCTAGTATCCTACTGGTGCCGCATGATCTCTCATGTTTTACCCTGATATCCTTCTGGGCAGCATGCTCTCCCAGGCCTGATCATCGAAACCTTCGGGTACCTAATGCTCTCCCAGGCCCGATCCTGCTATCTTAATGGAGCAGTATGGTGTCTCATGCTTGATCCTAGTATCCTACGGATGCAGCATGGTCTCCCTGTCCTTATACTTTTATCCTTCTGGTACTGCATGCTCTCCAAGGCCTGATCCTGGTATTTTACGGGTGCAGTATTCTCTCCCGACCGTAGTATCCAAATGGTGCAACAGGCTCTGCTTGATCGAGGTTGTCCTGATGAAGCATGGTCTGTCTCCTTAGGGTGCAGCATCGTCTCTCAGGTCTTATCCCGGTATCCTACGGATGTAACATGCTCCCCAAGGCCGGATCCAGGTATCATACGTATGCAGCATAGTCTCTAAGTCCTGATCAAGGTACCCTACTGGTGCAGCATGGTCTCTCAGGCTTGATCCTGGTATTCTAAAGTTGCAGCATGCTCCAAAGTCCTGATCCTGGTATCCTACGGGTGCATCATGGTTTCCCAGTCCTGATCCTGTTATCCTTCTGGTGCAGCATGCTCATCCAAACCTGATTATGGTATTCTACGGAGGCCGCGTGCTCTCCAAGGCCTGAAACTGGTATCCTTCTGGTACAGCATGCTCTCTCAAGCCTGGTTCTGGTATTCTATGGAGGCCATATTCTCTACCATACCTGATGCTGGTATCCTCCTGGTGCAGCAAGGTCTCATCCTGGTGTTCTATGGGTGCAGCATGCTCTCCCAGGCCTGATCAAGGTATCTTACTGCTGCAGCATGGCCTATCAGGCTTGACACTGGTATCCTACTGGTGCAGCATCCTCTCCCATGCCAGATTCTGGTATTGTACGGTTGCACATGGTCTCCGAGGCTTGACCCTGGTATTCTACCGGTGCAGCATGGTCTCCCATACCTGCTCCTGGTATCCTACCGATGCAGCATGCTCTTCCGGGCCTCATCCAGGTATTCTACTGGTGCAGCATGCTCTCCCGGGCCTTATCCTGGTATCCTACTGGTGCAGCATATTGTCTCAGGCTTGACCCTGGTATCCTTCGGGTGCAGAATGCTTTCCCGAGCCTAATTCATGTATCCTACTGGTGCAGCATGATTTCACAGGCTTGACCCTGGTATCTTACTGGTGCAGAATGTTCAACCAGGCCTGATCCCGGTATAATACTGGTAGGGAATGCTCTTCCAGGCTTGATGAGGCTTTATTAGCCGAAACTGCGTAGTATGACTCATCTTCTTTCTTATGAATGTTTTCATTGCTCTTAAAGGAACTCATTTTTGATTTTTATTTGACCCTGTTGTCCTACGGGTGGTCCCCCTGGCATGGCCAAGTTATCCTTCTGGTGCAGTAAGGTATCGCATGCATGACCCTGTTATTTTTCTGGTGCAGCATGCTCTCCAATGCCTGATCCTGATATCTTACGGGTGCAGCAATGTCTCCAAGACCTGATCTTGTAATCCTACTGGTGCAGCATGGTCTCTCAGGCTTGGCCTAATATCCCACTGGTACAGCATGCTCTCCAAGGCCTGATCCATGTATCCTACGAGTGCAGCATGCTCTCCCATGCCTGATCCTGATATCCTACTGGTGCAGCAAAGTCTCACAGGCTTGACCCTGGTATCAAACGTGTGTAGCAGGCTCTCCCAGCAGGGTCCCTCAGGCTTGACCCTGGTAGTCAACGGGTGCAGTATGCTCTTCTACGGGTGCTGCAAGCTCTTGCAGGCATAATCCAGGTTTTCAACTGGTTCAGCATGGTTTCTAGGGCTTAACCTTGGTATGCTACTTGTGCAGCATACTTTCCCAGACCTGATCCAGGTATCATGCTGGTGCAGGATGTTCTCACAGGCCTGATGCTGGTTTACTACTGGAGGAGCACGATCTCCCAGGCCTGATCCTGGTATCCTATAATAGTGACAGTTGCAGTTGTACCGGTTAAATTCATTGTTTACATCGAGGATAAAATATATAAAAGATAATATATTTAAAGATCTTTTTCCGTGAATATGAACACTGAATAATGTGGAGATATATTCGTTATTTTGCATGTCTGGATACGATTATGTCAGAGGTCTGTGATTTTCGATATTTTTTTATATGATTAATAACTGTTGGAGAATATTTTGAACTGTGTGTCGATGAATTTATCCAGGTGTTCATGACTTAACTGTGTTTACCTGCCTGAGATAATAACTTCTATTGTTTTCATCTATTGTATGGTCTATGGTCGATAACAGAATTTCGCTGCCAGCAACAACTACTTTTTGTGACGTGCCTTCTATTAACCAGTATACTATTCATTTGTCAAAGGACACTAGTAATGGGATTGCAGAATGATAACGTATCCGTTATGCTTGGCCATGATGAATATAGTTGCCGGAATACCCTGGGTATAACAACTGTAGTACCATCGATTTTCGATGGTATTTTATGCCAGGATATGGTCCCTGTTTTTTTTTTTTTTTTTTTTTTTTTTGGCGTCTACAAAAGCACATACATCAACGGAGCTTGTTTTGCATTTACGAATAGTTGTACGTGTGAACACTTATTAGTCCTTTCAGCTGATGTTAAATTAAATCCGGGACCGACAAGTGAAGAAACGGAGAGATTATTAAATTCGAAAGCAGCAAGCGAAAGCAGGGTCCTAGGAGAAATTAGATCGGCGAAAGACGACATGGCGGTCATCAAAACTGAAATAGTATCAATAAAAGAAGATTGTGTAAAAACAAAACTGGAGGTGAATGAAATCAAACAAAAGCAAATGAAAAACACGACGAAGATAGATAAAGCGATATAAACGAGATGTATGGGTTGCAGGATCAAATGCAAATGGATATAGATCAACTGCACGACGACTCTCTAGCCAAGATTGATTTAATGGAAGGTATTGGGGAGGAATTAGATACACTCGATCCCCGTACCCAAAAAGATACTATGAGGATATTCGGTCTGCAAGAATCTGATTATGAATCATTCAATGAGTTGCGTGCATATATTGTAGATCAGGTTTTAAAAGTAGATTGTCCCGACAAAAAATGGGAATCGGATGGCATAAAAACAGCGTTTGGGACTGGTTATTATGAAATTCAGGCACGATGATGATAAGTATGGGATATATAAGGCCCGTGACGCACTCCGGCCATGTGGCATTAGGGTGGGAAATGATCTAACCCGCCGTTAGCGAGAAAAATTAAACGCTATTAAGGAACAAGGGAAAATGGGTTATTTCCTTAATGGAAAATTACATTTGATTACAAATGGTCCAAATCAGCAATCGATTAGACAGGAAACCAACCGTAGGAAATTAAATGAGGATACAGATAGAAACGAACCAATCAACATGGTATTAGACAATCCAGATGAGGTTACGACAGATCACGATACTGTCTTCCGTGATTATAACGCTGATACAAAATAGGATGCTGGCCAAAGCCCAAATAATGATACAGAACTTAGATATATGGTGTGGAATATTGATGACTTATTATCAATATCAAAAGTGGACGACTTAGAACTAACGAATTATTTGTACACATTTTATATTATCGGACTTGTTGAAACATGGGTTACTGATAAGCCAAAGGTACACAACTTACTCAACAGTTATCACTGTTATTTTTGTAGCGCCATAAAAAAAAACTCAAACTACGGCCGTCCAATGGCTGGAATTATTGTCTACATTCGAAAATCTATTTCGAAGTTGATCACAACGTGTAGGTTGTTATGCAACATTCGGTGTTTTTCTTGTAACAGACAAAATATTATTAAATTGTGAAAAAGACGTGGTGCTCTTCTGTATACTTTATTTGCCACCAGAAAGATCACCATTTTATTCGAACTTACCATATGAAGGTATTAAACTTTTAGAAGATCTTTTATTGAACCTTGATATAAATATAGTTGAGTTTTAATTGGTGATTATGGGTAATTTAAATGCTAGGACTTCCAAAGAAGACGATTTTCTTTCAATTGATAAACTTGTCCCCGC
This sequence comes from Lucinisca nassula, assembly GCA_963580285.1. NCBI lineage: Eukaryota > Metazoa > Mollusca > Bivalvia > Lucinida > Lucinidae > Lucinisca > Lucinisca nassula. The sequence goes on along the minus strand of OY757011.1, from coordinate 152,268,664 downwards.
GTTAGAGGAATATCGTGAAATTTTGAACGATAACTGTCCCAAAAGGGTATCTTCTGACCAAATGGTAAATAATTTTGGTGCTGACTTATTAGATGTCTGTAAAACTTACTCTGTACGTATATTAAATAGACACACATGTGCGGATTCCAATGTAGGCGAATTTACCATCATAGGTCCCTCTGGTAGTAGTGTGATAGACTTCGCTATATGCAGCGAGTCCCTTCGCCAGAGAATAAAGGCATTTGAGATAGGGGAGGGACAGAATCCACCCACTTCCCAGTTTTATTAAACATTGCTGCAAATAAAGAGGTAAACAGTAAACACATAGACAATACATTCACGCAGACTTTCACACGATATTCTTTCGACGACACAAATAAAACTACGTTTCGGGAACTATTACAAAGTGAATTGAACGGAGGTAAATTTGTTGAAGTTATACATGGAATAGAATCAAATGGGTCCGATATCAATGGTATAATTAATAAATGCCAAAATTTGCTCCTAGAAACCAGTGAATGTTGTAGAAAGCGTTATACTAAGTGTGCTACAAAAGACGAACCGTGGTTTAATAAACAGTGTAAAATATTAAAAACAGAAAAGAACAAGTCACTGAGGGACTACAGAAGGACAAGGACAGTCAATAATTTTCAAAAATATAAACAAGATAGGAATCATTTTAAACAGGAATGTAATTCGGCGAAAAACAAATTTAAACGTGATAAACTAGAATGTTTGATCGAGTCTTTGAGTAGCCCAAAATCATTTTGGAAAAAAGTTAAAATTATTGTTTAATAAGAAAACTAATGTTGAAAGCAATATAAATATTGATCAATGGAAAGACTATTTTGAAACACTGTTTGAGTCCGATAATTATTCCGAGGAGGAAAATACTAACACTATATTCGAGGATGATCCCGAGGTTGACGAAATAGAGGAAATTCTACGAGATGTGCGCACATTGAAAGAAATAAGTCCGCGGGACCAGATTATATAGTTCTGGGCTTATTTATTTATTGTATAGACATGATTCTCCCACTGTTACATAAACTATGGAATCGTCTTTTTTCAACCGGAGAATTTCCTGAAGATTGGTCAGGATCTATTATTGTCCCCTTACATAAGCGTGGTGATGTAAATGACCCTGCAAATTATAGGGGTATTTCACTTCTAGATAAATTTGAGAAGCTATATACGAGTATACTGAATAGACGAATAACTTTCTATGTAAATATATACGATAAATTATCAGAATCCCAATCCGGATTTAGAGAGTCTTATTCAACAACCGATAACGCATTTGTTTTGCAAGCATTGATAAACAGATACATTTCACCAAAAAGGCCGAAAACTCTATGTAGCTTTTGTTGACTTTAAACAGGCCTTCGATAAAGTGAATAGGAACAAATTATAGTCTGTTTTATAAAACGCTGGATTTAAAGGTAAACTTTACAGTGCGTTGACAGAGATTTACAAACAGGTTAAAGCGAAAGTACGTGCCTGTGGTGGACTAAGTGAGAGTTTGAATTGCCCTACCGGTTTGCAACAATGTTGTATGTTATCGTCGGCTTTATTTACATTGTTCATTAATGAATTCGCTGAAATAATTGAGAATAGTGGAACACAGGGTGTACAATTATTCCCAGAGGAGATTCAAGTCATATTGTTTTGCCGATGATATAGCTCTGATTAGTGAACCTGTAATAGGGCTTCAGAGACAGTTGAATCTGTTACTATCATACTTTAAAGAAAGCAAGTTAATCGTAAATATTATAAAAACAAACATTATGATCTTTAGAAATGGAGGCCGTATCTCCCAACTTGAAACGTGGTATAATGATGGTAAACTATTAGAAGTTGTTAACTGTGTCTCGTATGTTGGGCTTGCGTTTTCCACTACAATGTCATTCAACCGTATGTGTTCAGAACTTTCCAAAAAAAAAAACAACAACAAAAAAAAACATGTTTTAGTGTCGCTTCTGTCTTCCCTATATGATTATGGTCAGTTACCTAAACATACCTTCTTCAAGTTGTTTGACACAAAAGTTTTACCGATTTTAGTGTATGGTGTCGAAATATGGGGATTCACACAAAATTACGCGTTAGAACAAGGTCATCTGTATGCAAGTAAAAGTTCCATGTGCGTAGGTATAAAATCATGTAACGCTGTGGTTCTTGGTGACTGTGGTCGATGTATTCGAAAATTTCTCCATGCGCTAAAGCAAATGAGAACTGGACACCATGACTTAGAAATAGAAAGGGGGCGTTATAGAAACATCCCAAGGCAACAAGGACTTTGCAAGTTATGTGTAACAGATGTTGAAGACGAGTACCATTTTATAACGCATTGTAAAACATATGGTGAACTGCGAAAGCCATACCTACCACACAAGTTTTATAACATACCAAGGATACATAAATTCAATAAGCTGATGTGCTCTAAATCAGCAGGTACAATCCAATCATTAGCGTTGTTTATATAATATGCCTTCAAAAGACGATCTGAACTTCTTTAACACCATAGTTTAACAGTCAGTAACCGGTATACTGTATAATTATGTATATTTTGTATGCTTGTATTGTTGTTATGGGCCAAGGGCCTAGATCAGAAATAAAGTATCAGGTCAGACATCAGATTCCTATCGGTGCAACATGCTCTTCAGGTAACAATCCTGGTAACCTATGGATGCAGCATTCTCTCCCGAGCCTGATCGAGGTATCCCGCTGGTTCAGCATGGTCCCAAGTCTGATGCAGATATCCAAAGGGGCAGGTTTCTCTCCCAGGCCTGATCCTGGCATCCTACTGGTGCTGGATGATCTCCCAGGCCTTATCCAGGTATCCTTCTGGTTCAACATGGTCTCCCAGGCCTTATCCTGGTATCCCACTGGTGCAGCATCGTTTCCAGATGCCTGCTACTGGTAACCTACGGGTGCAGCGTGGTCTACCAGGCCTGATCCTGGTATCCTACGGGTGTATCATGCTCTCCAAGGCTTGATGCATGTATCCTATTGGTGAAGCATGGTTTCTGAGGCCTGATCCAGGTATACTTCTGGTGCAACATGCTCTCCAATTCCATATCCTGGTATCCTACTGGCGCAGCATGCTCTGCCAGGCCTGATCCTGGTATCCTATGTGTGCACCAAGCTCTCACAGGCTTGACCCTGTTTTACTACTAGTGCAGCATGGTCCCCGAGACATGACCCAGCTATACTTCTGGTGAAGCAAGGTATCACAGGCATGACCCTGCAATCCTTCTGGTGGAGCATGCTCTTCAACGCCTGATCCTGTTATCCTACGGCTGCAGCATGGCCTCCCAAGCCTGATACGGGTATCTTACTGGTGCAGCATTGTCTCTCAAGCTTGACACTGGTTTCATGCGGGTGTAGCATGGTCTCCCAGACCTGATTCCGGAATCCTACGGGTGCAGCATGCTCTCGCAGGCATGACCTCCCAAACCTGATTCGGGTACCCCACTTGTGCAGCATTGTCTCTCATGCTTGACCCTGGTTTCGTACGGGTGCAGCATGGTCTCCCAGGCCTGAATGCAGTCTCCAACGGGTGCAGCATGCTCTCGCAGGCCTGATCCAGGTATCCTACTGATGCAGCATGGTCTCCTAGTCTTGACCCTGGTATCCTACGGGTGCAGCACGCTCTCCGATGTCTGATCCAGGTATCCTTCGGCTGCAGCATGGTCTCTCAATCCTGATCCTGTTATCCTTCCGGTGCAGCATGCTTTCCCAGGCCTGATCCTGGAATCAGACGGGGTCCGCATGCTCTCCCAGGCCTGATCATGGTATCCCACTGCTGCAGCATGCTCTCCCAGGCCTGGACCTGACATCTTATGGGTGCAGCATGCTCTCCCAGGCCTGATACAAGTATCCAACTGGTGCAGCATGGTCACCCCGGCCTGATTGTGGTATCCTAAGGGTGCAACATGGTCTCCCAGGCCTGATCCTGTTATCCTTCTGGTACACAAGCTCTCCAACGCCTGATCCTCGTATTCTACGGGTGAAGTTTGCTCTCCCAGGCCTGATCCCGGTATCCTACTGGTTTCAGCATGGTCTCACATGCCTGCTCCTGGTGTCCTATGGGTGCAGCATGCTCTCACAGGACTGAGGCAGGTGTCCTACGGGTGCAACATGGTCTCCCAGGCCTGGCCCAGGTATCCTACTGGTGCAGCATGACCTCTCAGGCTTGACACCGGTATCCTACGGGTGCAACATGCTCTCCCAGGTCAGATCATACGGGTGTAGCATGCTCTTCCAGGCTTGACACTTGTATCCTACGCGAGCAGCATGGTCTCCCATACCTGTTCCTGGTATCCTACGGGTGCAGCATGATCTCCCAGGCCTGACCCAGGATCCCACTGGTGCAGCATGCTCTACCAGGCATCATTTGATCATTTGATCCTACTGGTGCAGCATGGTGTCTCAGGCTTGACCCTGGTATCCTACGGGTTCAGCATTTCCTCCCAGGCTGATTCTGGTATCTTACGGTTGCAGCATGCTCTCCCGAGCCGAACCCAGGTATCCTACTAGTGCAGCATGGCCTCTCAGGCTTGACCCTGGTATCTTACTGGTGTAGCATGCTTACCAAGGCCTTGTTCCTGTGTAATACTGGTGTAGCATGCTCTCCCAAGCTTGATGCTGTTATCCTACGAGTGCATCATGGTCTCCCAGGTATGACCAGTTATCCTTCTGGTGCAACAAGGTATCCAAGGCATAACCCTATTATCCTTCTGGTGCAGCATGCTCTCCTAGGCCTTGATCCCATGCTCTCCCAGACCTTGATCCTGGTATCCTACAGGTGCAGCTTCGTCCCCAGACCAGATTTTTGAATCCCATTGGCCTGGTCCTTGTATCCTAAGGGTGCAGCATGCCCTCCCAGGCCTGATCCTCGTATCCTCCTGGTGCAGCATGTTCTCCCAGGCCTGATCCAGGTATCCTCCTGGTGAAGAATGGCCTCCCAGGCCTGATCCTAGTTTACTACTGGTGCAGCACGGTCTCCCAGACCTGATCCTGGTATCCTATGGGTGCAACATGTTCTCTCAGGCCTGATTCTGGTGTCCTACGATTGCAGCATTCTCTTCCAGGCCTGGTCCACTTATCCTGCTAGTACAGCATTGTCCCTAGCCTGATGCAGATATCCAACGGTTGCAGGATGCTCTCTCATGCCTGATCCTTGCATCCTACTGGTGCAGCATGCGCTCCCAGGCCTAATCCAGGTATCCTACTGGTGCAGCATGGTCACTCAGGCCTGATCCTGGTATAAAAATGGTGCAGTATTGTATCCAGAGGCCTGATCCTGGTATATTACTGGTGCAGCAGGGTCTCCCAGGCGTGTTCCTTGTGTCCTACGGGTGCAGCATGCTCTCCCAGGCCTAAACCAGGTATCCTACGAGTGCCGCATGGTCCCCAGGCCTCATATTGATATCCTACGGGTGCAGCATACTCTTCCAGGCCTAATCAAGGTATCCTACGGATGCAGCATGCTCCCCCAGGCCTGATCCTGGCATCCTACTGGTGCAGCATGGTCTCCCAGCCCTTTTCAAGGTATACTTCTTGTGCAGCATGGTCTCTCAGGCCTGATCCTGGTATCCTAATGGTGCAGCATGGTGTCCCAGGCCTGATACTGGTATCCTACGGGTGCAGCATGCCCTCTAGGATTAGAAATTCAATAAAAACAACGTATAACCTTGTTAACCCATATTTTTCTATATAACGTAGATTTAACATTTAATACAGAATCTCTTTGAGGCAGAAATAAGCGAAGCACCACAGAGTATTGTTGAGTATGACTTTTATATCAACGAGTGAAATGGAAAATATTTATAGTTCATGAGTGCTCGAATGGGCTTTAAATATTTCATTTTATTTCACACGGTGAATTAAGGTTCATACCTAAGGACAAAGGACAAAAATAACTTGTTTTGATTATATGAAACCTCAAACCCCCGTAATGTTAGGGCGCGATACGTTCTATTTAACAGTGCTTGTTTGATGTAACATCACCTATTATAATGACGTCAAGAAGTGACGTTACCAGAATGTACAGCGTCACAAGTTTCTATGATTTTTGCAAGATTAACATTTTAGCCGGCAAATATCTAGATTTATCATAGAACGTCGCGCGGTTTTTTCGTTGATAACGATATGCAATATAGTAAATACGCGGTTAGTGTCTTTAATAATAGAATATAATCGGTGGGTCTTAGACAATTTTATACGGGCGAGCTTTAGCGAGCCCCTATAAAATTGTCGCGGCGAACCGATTTTATTTTTCTATAATTAAAGACACTGATCATGTATTTAGTTTATACCGCAATTATAAAACAATCAAGGGGTTTTGCAATAAATGAGTAATTCTAAGCAGCAAATACGGCAGACATTGTGGCATGTTGACGACATTCAGTGCCATTCAGTGCCGTCCTTTACAGTGTTGACGGGACGTTAAACCTCAAATCAAACAAACAAACAAACAAACGTGGAACGGGAAAAATGACTGTCTGCACATGTACATGTATGCAGTTCGAGGACTGTGCTAAAAGACCTTCTTGGCGGGACGACTCTCGTAATTGCAGGCCAATAGATTTATTGGTATTGATATGTGATCCAAATGTCACGCATAGAAATTCTAAATTCTTTTGTGATAGTAAATACCGACATTGCGGACAGGGACTGGTTACGTTTTCATGTATTAACCCCTTTTGTACCAAATGGAATCTTCCTCCTAATATATAACAGGAGTCCATTTCAAAATTTAGGGGTGTCAGGTTGTGTTTTCTTCAAAACCTATTCAGTAAAATAGCTGAACTTTTTGCAAACAGTGTGGGCCCTGATCAGACTCCGCGTTCTGCGTCGTCTGATCTGGGTCTGCACTGTTTGCCAACTACCCGTCTTGGGGTTTCTGGTACTGAATGGGTTAATATTCATAAAGTCAAACTTTGTTAAAATAAAACTACGGCTTTATTTAAGAAAAAACAGAAATGCTGAAAATATCAGTTTTTTAATAAAAAAAGGAAAGAAGAATAAAAAAAGCAAACACTTGCAACAAAAAATATTTAAAATATATAAAAGAGTAAAGAACACTGTAAAAAGACATTTATTAATGGATTACCATATTTTTAAAAATTATTTTATTTATAAATTATAATTTCGTTATTTTTTTACACTTTAAAACCAATAAAATCTGTGATTTTATGTTAAAAATAATTCATTTAATTTAATTTTAAATAGTAATATCGATCAACAGCATATACTATTTTACCGAAAGATCTTGTGGATCCGCAAGATCCTACGGCAAACGGCAAGATCTTGCGACCTAGAAGCAAAATGATTTGGAAATCGTCAAGAAAAATTTAGATTAGCAGTTTAAACTTTTAAGTGAAAAGTTAAATTCCGAATTTATTGGAAAATAAAACAAAAACAATTGTTTAGAGAGACTTCGTCCATACCGAACTATGAATCGTTAATTTTTTGGGCATATAATGAAGAATTATTGAGCCAGAAATTTGCGGCGCATATATATAGAATACCACATAATTAGGTGTATTCCAGGGAATCTCCGATGAATGCGTCAGCGGTTTAAACGTTAAGGACATTATTAAACAGATAGATAAATTCCTAGTAAACTTGGGAACTTGGTAAAGAAACAAAATAAAATGTTTTTTTTTTTAGACAAATGAAGGATTAGAATCGGATAATTGCGGCCCAGAAAACATGGGTTAAAACACAATGACATGAAAAATATCAAGGAAAGCTTTGGATTAGCAGTTTAAACTTTTAAGTAAAGACATAGTTAAATTCCGAATTTATTGGAAAATGAAACAAAATCAATTGTTTTGAGAGACTTCGTCCATACCGAACTATGATTCGTTATTTTTGTGGGGCATATAATGAAGAAGTATTGGGCCAGAAAATTGTGGGGCATATATATAGAATACCACGTAATTAGGTGTAGGCAAGGGAATCGCACGGAATGCTTTGGTCAGGTGACGAAACGTTAAGGACATAATAAAACCGCCATACATATATTTTTATTAAGTGGAAAAAGAAACACAATCAGAGTTTTGAGAGACCTGGTCAATATCGAGCTTTGTATCATACATTTTCTGGCCCATATAATGACATATGTAACCTCATAATTAGGTGAATTCCAGGCAATCCGCGATGAATGCTTCGAGTCAGGGTTTAAACGTTAAGGATACAAGTTGAGGTCATAGAAATGCATCCTTAATAACAGGGCAAAGAAACATTATCAAATGTTTTTAGGCCTAAATGGCCGAAACTAGCTAGTCTGGCCCAGAAAACATGTACACTCCATATTTTCCAGTTCTGTGGTGTATTTCTTGCTTCCAAAGGATAACCCTTTCGGGAACATATTTATACGTTCAGGGCATTAGTACGAGGACTGTTCAAATATGAATGCAAGTAGAACGTTTTCTCATGCACTAATGCGAAAATCACCTGGAAATAAATATCACAGCGTTGAAAAACATTTTACCTATACATTGATACTAAACCTGTTAAAATCCGTGCACTTTAGCCATGTATATCGTTCGAGAAACACTGTCTACTCTTGTATACTAATACAAAACATGGTTGGAAGAAGGTCAGAGTACGCCGTTGAAATACGGTCAAATATTAAGAATCGTTGTATTCTTGGTATACGGTGCAAAGACATTTTTGATGAAATATGTTCGGTTTATGGGCATAATGAAATGTCTTTTCCGACAGTTTTTCGTTGGTGTAAGAAATTTAGCTGAGGGCTAGGCTCAACAGAAGATGCATCACTTGATCGTCGGTCGAAAAGAGCAACATCTGCCAAGATGGTTGCTAGAGTGAAAGAAATAGTTGCTACCGATGCACGATACACCACTAGGCAAATAGCTAGTATAGTTGGCATCTCATTAGGAGCAGCTCATAAATTCTGAAACGGGATTTGAAAATGAGAAAGATCAGTGCTAGATGGATTCCCCATCTGTTGACAGATGAGCAGAAAAAGACACGCGTTCAGTGCGCCAAGAAGTTGCTTAAAAAGTTTCCAAATTACAATGCACGGTCTTTCGCTAATGTCGTCACAGGTGACGAGATATGGGTTCCATTTTTTTAGCCAAAACGAAAGATTCAGAACAAAATATGGGCAACAAAGTATTGCAAAAGACTATGCATTGCAAAGCGGACCATGAGCGTCAAGAAGGTAATGTATGCCATATTCTTTTAAAATCAGGGCCCTGCTATTCAGGTTGCTGTGCCTAAAGCCATTTAAAAAGTCAAATTATAAAGTTACTTGGATTCAGTCACCGATATGTTCACAATAACCTATACTCAGTTTAAATTCCTTGATCAAGGAATGAGAAGTAACCAGTGCTTCAGCTGAAGTGCACGACCCGCCGGATGATTTTAGCTTTATGAGTGTTACCATATATGGGTATGGCGGCCATTTTGGTCATGTGACATGGACCTAAAACGGTTCCCCCAATAAATGCGCCTTATCGTAAGGAGCAAAAATATATCTTATACTTTAGTACTGTATTCTGAATCGTTTGCAGGATAAAATGCATTCTCACTTTTCCAATACAAAAGCATATGTGTCAAAGTTTGACCTAGGCACATAGAAGGTCAAGGTCAACCCAGGGTCACCATTTTAACAATTTATGATGGGCCTACGTCCCAGATGCTATTTATCAAGTTTCGTGGAAATCTGCCCAGTGGATCTGGAGAAGACTATTTGTGAAGGGTTTTTACCATATATTGCTTTGCGGCCATTTCGGTCATGTGACCTGGACCCCATGAGCAAATTTTGGTTTCCCCCATCCCGTAGAGGCTCCATATGAAATTTGACTTCAATCGGCCCAACGGTTTCCGAGGAGAAGCAGTTCGAAAATTTTCACTTTTTTCGCCTCGGCGAGGCTATACTAAATGGGATGTAATATTTCGCAAAGTTCATTGGTTTGATCTCATTGATATCTATCAGTATGCCAAAAATTGTTTAGATATTCAAAGCGGTTAAGTCACTATCACCAATTTTCACAAACGGGTTACGGACGGACAGACAGACAGACCATATTGGCTTGGCGGCCATTTTTGTCATGTGACCTGGACCCAATGAGCAAATTTTGGTTTCCCCCATCCCATAGAGGCGCCATATGAAATTTGACTTCAATGGGCCCAACGGTTTCCGAGGAGAAGCAGTTCGAAAATTTTCACATTTTTCGCCTCGGCGAGGCTATACTAAATGGAATGTAATATTATGCAAGTTCATTGATTAGATCTCATTGATATCTATCAGTATGCCAAAAATTGTTTAAATATTCCAAGCGGTTAAGTCACTATTACCAATTTTCACAAACGGGTTACGGACGGACAGACAGACTGACAGAATGACAGAATGACCGAATGACAGAATGACACGGTGATTTTAGGGCACTCTTAGAAATCAACCGACTTCAGTCGGTTGCTTTTTCTGCGGGTCGTGCAATTTCACACCAACAGCTGGAAATATGTCGGTATTCTGATAAATTTTGATAGTGAGCAATGTACGCTACAATCTACTTGGGGCAGGTGACCAAACATTAAGTAGTTTAGGTCGTAGTACCAAAGCGTTTATCCAAAATCGTTAATCCATAGACAAAATGGCAAATATCAATGTTCGGATCAACAGACATGGACTCCAGAAGAGTGTAATCAGGCGTCCGCGGATATTAAGCATTACTTGGTAAGCAAGCCTCGCCCACCATGCCCATCGACCCGAACGAACAAAAGGTGTAAATGACATTAGTAAATACTGATTAATTTGGAAAGAAACAAAATCAATGTTTTGAGAGACCAAGACAGAATAGAGCTTCGTAGCATAAATTGAGTCAGAAAATTGTGGGGCATATATATATATAGAGAGAACACCGCATAAGTATTTGTATTCCAGGGAATCCCCGAGGAATCCTTTAAGTCAGCCATTTTAAGCTTAAGGCCCTTAGTAAACACTGATAGATAAGTGTTTAGGTAACTTGACACAGAAACAAAATCAAACGTTTAGAGAGACCAGGTTAATAACGAGCTATATATCATATATAATGATGTTGAACAATGCACCATGTCAACGCTGTTGTATCCATCGGATACGCTGTCGACACACATTAAAGCGACTGATTCGACGTTCCGCCGTCAAAACGTTCCCAGTATACGTCATATGGTTAGAATACCGAGTTCCTGGTGACGCCGCCGTACAGTTTAGTCACTTACGCGTAGGTTATGGGTTCACACTGGTTCCTGGGCAGTTTCCACAGACGTCCTGAATCGGTCGCGTAAATGACTCAAAACGATGTATACCGGCCCTGTTGCCGTGTAGTAACATGTTCACGTCCAGGATGTTGTCTATCGTCCACAGACCCCGTAGCGTTGTGTCTTTCAACCAATTGAACAATTTTAGTGTGAGGATAACCCATACGCTCTGCAATTTGGCGGTTCAACGTCCCATTGGCTTGTTCTTATTAAATGTTTTGCTGGCTTTTTAACGTAAATAATCTGGACCTTAAAATGACAGTAACGAAAGTGCCAAAAATATCATTATTAAGAAAAGTTTGTAATTTTTGCATTTTGCACGTGCACTTGCACAGCATGAAAAACACGCAGTATTTGTGTCAAACGAACAAACTCATGCTTCGGTGACAACTTTACAATACCGTATTTATCAGTTGAAAAAGTAAATAAAAATCAAAAATGGTTTCCTTTAAGAGCAATGAAAACATTCATAAGAAAGAAGATGGGTCATACTACGTAGTTTCGGCTAATAAAGCCCCATCAGTGACCCTGCAACGATCCGGCAAAGAAAGCCAGAGGAAACATACTGCAATTTTGCGAATTTCGAATAGGCAGTCGATTCAAAGACCGATACAAATCAAAATGGGGACCAAATAATTAAAAACCTGTCTAGAATATGAGTCTAAACCAATAATTTACCTCCGATTTCTCAGAATATTCATTTTTACCTTATAGAAATCAAAATTATAAAAGTGGTGCATTTTCATTGAATCTATTTACTTATTGGCATACAGCTGCGCCCCCGCCTATAGGGGCTTGAAGAAATATATGGGCTGCATGATGCTTCCACGCAGAGCTGAATCCGGCCCGCACACTAGTACTGGTAAACCGCTTAGAGGACCTAAGCCTGTCCAGGAACCGCGGTGCGAGGCGGACCGTCCATGCCAATAAAGCCAATCTGGCGACAGGGCTTGAGATGTCATTTCATCTCAGTGATGGGTAAAAGTCCCACAAAATTGGAAGCAACGTCTCCAAAATGACCTTTACACTGTTGACGGGGACGTTAAACCTCAAATCAAACAAACAAACAAACAATTGGCATACAGCTTGGGTGGGTAAGCAAACCTGTGCATTTTTCGTCAGATTCCTAATAAAATATTACTACAGTCAAACCTGTCATAGCGGCTACCTCTATTAAGCAAGGAACCTGCCTTAAGCAAGCATGCTTTTGCTACCCTCAAAAATGGCAAATGTATTACAGTTCACCTGTATTAAGCAATCACATTTTGATCATCCCTGAGGTGCTTCGCAGTTATGAAGACAACATTGGTCTTCAAATCTTTTGTTCAAGATAAAGTTTTAATGCCTGCTGTCTGTCTATTGGCTAGCTACGTAGTTTCTGTTAAAATGATCTTTTTACGAGATAATCGTTTCTCCAGATTCTGATTCGCTGCTAACTGATATGTTATTATGTGTGGAAAAAAGCACAGCCACACGCCTCGCAATGGCATTGTGATTAATGAATAGATATTTACTTGTTTTCATAGTGTGAGCAGCGGGGGGGGGGGGGGGGGGGGGGGGGGGGGGGGGGGAGTGAGGAATGGACTTTTTGTTTCAGCCATAAAAGGTCCATTTAGTCTTTTAAGCCTCCCAATCCATTTTGGTAAAAAGAAACGCTCTTTTTGGCAAATTAAGCCTCCCAGCAGCTTTATCAAAAAATTTAATTTACCAAATTACGCCTTCCAACCCCATCACATTTTTTGCGACACGTGTCGCCACATCGCAGCACTAGTTGCGCATGTTAACAACCCGGGATGGGGGGGGGGAGGGTGAATGGAATTTTTGTTTCAGCCATGAAAGCCCCATTCAACCCATACAGCTTCCCACCTCATTTTGACCCAAATATATTCTCTTGTTGGTAAATTAAGCCTCCCAACCCAAACATCAATATTTTCCCTTTGGCAAATTAAGCCTCCCAACTCTTAAAAAAAATCCACCCCAACTGGTTGCGACATACCATGGGTACTCGGCGAGTGCCTCGTATAGGCAAAACCCCAGAGCCCCAGGGGGCGGCGCCCACCCTCGCCGGCCTTGGGGATTGGGTCGGGGATAAGGAAGTAACCTGTTCAGACAAGGAGTTGCAAAAGACATACAGGTAAATTAGGCACAAACTGAAGGAGTCGAAGCTAAACGGCGTCGTGCACCTTAACGACGGCCCATCTCTGCCCCAGCGGCGCCCGCTCCCCCGGGCGGCCCACCGAGCCCTTCTCACCCCTGGCGATGGTCGCGTGCACCTTCGAAGCCCTGATCAGCAACGAGCTCACGGACATCCACGGCTCTCGGATTGCCGCGGGTCTGGGAGGGGCCGTCAAGGCCTTAAACAACAACTATGGCCACTTCTGCACCCCCGGCTCGAGCAGTTCTTGAAGGTCCCGGCCCAGGCCGGCCGGCGGCCGGCTGACAGCGGCCTCCAACGGAAACCCAAGGGCGACGCGACCTGCTTCAACTCCGCCCTCGAGCCGACGATAGTCCCCGGCCTCGAGGATGCGCCCCCCCGCCCTGGTCAGAACCCTCCTCGAAGAGATTCCCGGAAAGTATTACGCCGTCAAATCTTTCCCAACGACTGGGCACGTACAAGTCCCAGGGGTCGTTTGCTCCGACTTCTCAGACGGCGTTTTTGTTGCGACCCTGTGGGCTCGCTTCTTGACGGAGGCAGGGGTGGGGACAGATCCTGCCAGCCTAGTCGCCGTGGTCGGGTCGCGGTCGATCATGGTGAACTTCAAGTTTCATCTGAACTGCCAGAGCGAGCTAGTCGTCCTCAACCTGGCGCGCATCGTCGAACACCTGGGGCGCGCCAAAGAAGAAGGGAGTGGACCGTACCTGATCCGTGAAATCAAGGCCCCCAGGACGGTCAGAACCTTTCGTTCAAGTTCGTGTGCCCCACCGGGGATGCCAAAACGAAAAAGGTCCGGGTCAACATCTTTTACCGTGGGAAGGTCAATATCCTGGGGGCTTGAGATTTCGAAGTCCCTGGGCTTATCCGCAAATATCTTTCGGTACTGGTGAACCCAGCGCGCAGGGCTCGATGCGATCCTGTGGCTGGTGGAGGAGTTTGGGCCGAGTTCGGCTTCGACCTCCGGGATAAGGAAGTAACATATTTAGACAAGTAGTTGCAAAAGACATACCGGTTTTTAACGTTCATTCTTAATCATGTCTAAGGGACGCAACAATTGTAAGTGGTTGACTTTGGGCTCGGTTGAGTCCCGTGGTAAGAGTTGTATGGAAGAGCACTGTAAAACCCACCGCATGCGTCTCCGCAAGGGTTCATGCACGCGGCCATGCGAGGTTTGTGGGGTTGGGGTTACGAACAAACACCGACTTTGTTGGTCGCATGGGTATGCAAGTGTGTGGAGCCGTGCAACCATAGCGGTGAAGAAGGAATTTAAGCGTTTGTCTGATATCGATATTTCCTATTAGAGAATAATTTGATAACTGGTATACCTATCCGCAACTGTGGAAGAACTGATCAATCAAATCCTTGCAGAGCCCGACCCATTCCCAGGTAACCATAGCGGTGCAGAAGGAATTTAAGAGTCTAGCCGCCATCGACATTTCCACTTAGAGAATAGTGATTATCCCAATACCCAATTAGAGAATAATTATTTTTAATTAGAGAATAATTTGATAACTAGTATATTTATCCGCAACTATGGATCAACTGATCAATGAGATTATTGCAGGAATACCCGACCCAGTCCCACAGGGTCAACAAGTTACCGACCTTGATGGTCAGGTCCCTCACTCGGTGGGGCTTCCAGCCGACAAGTGGGTCGAGATTCTTAACGTCGCCAAAGAAGAGTTCGAAGTTGATGGTGCCGCTGCTGTCTTCTCTACATGGAGGGTGGAAGAAGAAGACCCATTTGACGTCGGTGATATCGAGTGGGTCGACGGTATGCATGCCAGAGCGGGCCGGATGGCTGTGGATGCCAGTATGTCAGACGAGAGAGCGGCAAGGCTGCTTGGTAACCTTCCGGAGGGCGGGTTTCTTCTGAAACTCAAATTTCTCCGTGAGCTACAGGATGGCGACTGGGTCGTTGAAGATAAATTCGACCCAGTCCGTGTGGAGAGAAGGAAGGGACAAGCTGTCGTCGACATCTCATGGGACACAAAACCTGGCGTGTTGACTGGAATCGATAAAGTCTTCTACCAGATAGAACGCATATCCCGTCACTGCAGTTGCCTACGGCCTCTACCCAATCAGAGACCCAGATCCGGCCAACCTCGCCCCACTAAGAGATGGCGAACTCAACTGTGTGGCCCAGAGAGTTGTGGAGCAGTTTGAAGGCGCCCTGAGGGGTCCGGGTTTGACCCCAACGCATCTCCAAAAAATACAAGAATAGGAGTTGAGAGTCCATAGAGGTGGAGCGACTGTTCGCGATGTGGCCGAACTGGAAAAGATACTTAAAAGAGCAATCATCCTGAGGGACATTGCTGGTGAGCACATTTTCAACAGTGGCAAATATGGTAGAGGTGGGAATGGCGGCCATAGATCCGTAGAACTCATCTGCCACAACGGCCACGCTTGGTCCAAAGACCTCCACTTCCCCCAGAGTAGAGAGGTCCACATCTACGAGGGCGACGTCTGGCAGGCTATTCGGGAAGCAACCTGTGGGGAGCCGATTGCGGTCTGGCTCCTGGGTGGCCAATACAGACAGCTCTCAGCTGACCAGTTTGTGCTCAAGGACGGCCGCACCCACAGGACACGGGAGGCCCAAGAGCGACTCCAAGAAATCTGCGCCAAACTTGGCAACCCTGAACTCGCTGAAAACTCAAAACTCTGCACTGGCGCATATATTTCTTCTCATTCTGAATGATTAAGATTTTTCTCTTATAATCTATATAATTTGGGTTTCTAAGATGTCTTTTTAGTGTGATGGACAGCTGAAAAACCAAATATGTTTAAATTTTCCCAATTTAATTTATACATTATTAGAAGTGGGTGGGGTAATTCTACCCCTGATAGAAAAATAGTTGCTATGGAAACATTAAGTATGAAGGCTGCATAGTTTCTATATAAATTACTGGAACACTCTCCAGTGTTTAAGTAACAACCATTGGAAATAAGTATCTTCCTTTGATATAGGAAATGTAGCTATCAGCAGTGGATAAACGTCTAGATGGGTGTAAGTCTTTATGGGGGTACTCGTAGAAGTTGACACATTTATTACACACTGTTATACAAAAAATGAAGTCTTTTGTAAAAATAGAGCCCAAAATGGTACTTTTAATTAACGATTTTTTTTACAAAATTTTACAACATGTTTTTATGTTGTCTTATCGGGCGCAAAGGGTGTATGGCTGTTCAAATAAACCCATTTTTTTTCCTTGATCTCCTTGCTGCTTATGCCCCCTAATATATATTCAAACCAACATTTTTTGCTAGAAACCATGATTCAATATCTCTCAAATCAGGTATATCACAAAGTCCGTTTTCTGTTTGTCTCCTTAGTGTCTGTCACCAAAACATGTTTGCTTTTCGGTGATTTTGAGGAATTTATGTACCATCCGAAAGCAGGTTAGATTTCTCGTAATATATTGTCTCTAGGTAAAATTATGCACAATCAGATTGTTTTCCTGTATTTTGCCTACACTTCTATCAATTTAAATTAAAAAAGATTAGAAATTATTAATCTTAATCTCTTTTAGTATACCTACTCTGATTTTTCAAAAGAAAGGTGCTAATCTGTATGTTGTCTGATGGCAACTGATGGCATCATCATTGTACAAAGTTCTGATGTAAACGTACACCCTAAATCGTGATATGGGCCAATTAGCATTTGAGTATGAATTGTAATTAGGTAGGAAATAGCGATTATTTCAAACCATATTTTTCCCCAATTTCTTGTCAGCCATTTTGGGAACTCATTTATGGTCACTGAGTATATGTTTGCCACAGCTAAGGTCATATGGAGATGGGACCTCGGTTTAAAGACTTATCCGAAAGTCTGGAGAAGCCTAGGATCGATTGCCTCTGGGTGTATGTCAAAGCCTAGGCTATGATTCCAAGATAACCCATTTACGCAACACTCTATCCTCACTGCGGCTATTCTCTATAAAAAATGGTTATTCCGACAAGTCACATTCACTTTAGCACTGAAGAGCTTTTCTGCTTAGGAACTTTGGGTCGATTGTCAATCGACCCTAAAATAGCCGTGTTATTCCATTCTGAGGTCAGAGTGTTGCGTATATGTAAGATAGTTATCTGTAACAGGACTGGAATTATGTGCTGGGTTTGGCAAACAGTGTAGACCCAGGTCGGCCCCACAGACTGATCAGGGTCATCACTGTTTGCATTATGAACAAGAATTTAAGGGTATACCGAAACAGTCCAAATCCCTTTCAAATGACAATTTTCCCAGCCATCGGCCAGTCAGTGCTGTCAGTACTTTGATTTTTTACCCTTTAACCCCTCTCATTATTGTGTTTCTGGAGTGCACTCTTCCATTACTGAAGTTGGGCAAGTCCATTCTAATAACTAACGCATCTGAATGGTAAGCAATATATATATATATATATATCCCAATAACATTGATCAGATCCATCATATCATGATCTACACTGCTTGCATAAGTATCTGTTTTGTTTGTTTGTTTGGCGTTTAACGGCCCAGTCAATACTATTTAGGTCATTTTAAGCCGGTCAGTTTACCTATCCTCACTATTCCTGGGCAGACTTATTCATATGCGGTTAACCAGTACAGTGGACATTTTGCACCAGAAACTGACAACTGCCCTTCTGGAATCAGCACAAGGAAGAAATGACTCGTAGAACAGATTACATGATCAATCTCTAGGAAAGAATGTTGCCAACCCGGCAGGTGTTGCACCCGCAACCTCTTGATCACCAAGGAAGATATACTACCTTTATCAATTAGTTTAAGGGGTCGCTTTTTGTCATTTGACCCAGTTACTAAGCATGGTCACTTTTAATGCTTTGTCAGAGTGTTGCATTAGATGGTTATATACAGAATCTGGACTGGAATCAAGCACTGTTTGGCAAACAATGAAGACCCAGATCAGGGTCGACACTGCCTACTTACATTTTGGAATAAAAGGGGTCAAACAAAACAGTTTAACTATTTTCCCAGTCTTTAGCCAGAAACAATCGACCCACCAGTGTTGTCAGTTGCTCTTTGATCAATTTAATTTGAGATTTAGCTTTTTGCCGTTTTCAATATTTGACCTGGTCATTGTAAGAAAGGTTCCAAAAGTTTCAAATTGCTCGCTCAGAGAATTTATCTCTGCATGATCAGTTACTATGTAATCCTAGTTATAAATAAATGTTAAATAAATAATCTACTTGGGGAAGTCAAAAACTGGCAAAAATCGAGAAATCTGAGGTTATATTCTAAAGTGATAACTAAACCAGACAAGATTTTACCTGTTAGTTTCAGTGATTGAATGATAAATTGCTGTAAGCTTATTGGCTTGCAACGTTGTTCTAAGAAACTGCTGCTAGCTTATTGGCTTACTGCGTTTTTCTATGATTTTTATCCAGCCAGTCGCTTTACAAGAGCTACAGATTTCCTTATCACCCATTCCATCTGTTGCGAAACGAATGATATGGATCATTAACATAATATTAACAATCTGATGAATCAGATAAGGATCATTCAAAAGCAACAGACTGGGAGCTTTGTCTGTTTGTTTGATTTTAGGTTTAACGTCCCCGTCAACACTGTAAAGGTCATTTTGGAGACGTTGCTTCCAATTTTGTGGGACTTTTACCCGACATTGAGATGAAATGACATCTCAAGCCCTGTCGCCCAATGAAACCAATAGGGTTTATTAGCATGGACGGTCCGCCTTGCACCGCGCTTCCTGGACAGGCTTAGATCCTCTAAGCGGTTTACCAGTACCAGTGTGCGGACCGGATTCAGCTCTGCGTGGAAGCATCATGCAGCCCATATATTTCTTCAAGCCCCTATGGGCGGCGGCCGAGACTGGGAGCTTGCCAAGATCAAAACAAGTTGCTATTAGAGAGGGAAAACATTACGATAACACACCCGTGCGACACATCTCCAAAATGGCTACATTTTTGATAAACATCTTTGATATTTTTGTTGTAAATGTTCAAAACTTAGGTTGAGGGTGCTCGTTAGAGCCGACTCAGTGAGGCGGTTCTAACGAGTACCCACAACCTATGCCTTGGCGCAGAAATAAGAAAAATAGTGTTTACCCTCGTCAACCCCAGTTTCTCTATATAAAGTGGGGTATAGGGGGTCTTCATTTAACGGACATGTTCTCGTGATGAAAAGTGAAATATATATATATACACACAGTGTCTATACTTTTCGTATTTATATAAGTTCATAACATTCTATGACAGGAGTGGGGGAGGGCGTATGGGTAGTAAACGCAATTACGTATTTCGTATTCAGCATATACCAAATATATCAGTGTATTAAAGCCCTACGCGGACTCGTATGCCCTAATATATTGCACAATCTGGCGTAACGAGGGCACCACAGACGTGCAATCGGCGCCGGTTGGGAGCCTGTTGTCGCTTGTAATGTCTTTTATCTGGTCCTGGGGGTTCAACTTTTGGGATTCTTCAGCCCCAGAAATTTCAGTGGAGTGCGCTGTTAGAGTTCTCCTATTGTTTCATTTTGGCAAATGTGTGAATAATTTGTTTGCTATTTTGATTCATTGGTGACATAAGGGTCCGTCTCGCGACCGAATGACTTAAGTTATAAACGACAGACCTTTTGGTTGGGATTTGCAGCCACAAAAAAAAAAACTTCCCCCGCCCTAGTAGTAGTGTATATGAAAGCTCCTAGCCTGTTATTCTCTGTTGTAATTTAATTACTGATATTTTTCGTCCGTTTCTGTTTGCATTTGAACAATTATCTTATTTTTTTAGATAGCTTTTCGGCAACCTGTTGGGAAAGTGCTGGCCTCTTGGCTTTCTGCATGTTTTGTTCACTTGTTCAGGGACAAAACACTATCGATTACTTAATTAATACTAAGATTACACACTACTGTGTTTCTAGTCAGCAGCAAGCTAGAGCGTATATTGTTTTTCTTTAAACTGTTGAAAATGTAATTTCCGATTAAACATGTCGCGTTCATGGGATGAACTTAGCCATTATGCTGAACTCTAGTTGACGGTTTGACAAACGGACTAACGGACGGACGGGCAATATCGCACCATGTTTAAAGCAGGCGCGACAAAAAGAACTCTGGTCTAGCTGGTAGGCCTTGATGTCATACTGACAAATAATAATAATAATAATAATAATAATAATAATAATAATAATAAAATTATTAATAATAATAACAGACCTTATTTATAGAGGGTACAAACTTAGTACTAGCACTAATCTTCTGCGTGGCCCTCTTTTCCTGGGTAGGAACCAGTGCTAAACATGACCACTCTTCCTTTGTGTTTGTCAAATATGAAACATTGTTAGTCTTTAATCCTGTCTCATACATCAAGGTACATAGTACAGGAAATGCAAATTTTACCTCGCAAGATAATGCTTGTTAAATGATTGAATGCAGTCATTAACTGTTACAACTCTCCTTTTGGCTTTCTTCTATTGATGTTTCCATTAGGGTCTGTTATTTCATGTTTGTGTTTCTTTCTCTCTGACGTCTTCGATGGGAGCTGTGGTTTAAATGTATCGATTCCTGATCATTGCCTTCACTTCTAGTAGCACCGGGGGCACTGAAATAACAGATTATTTAAGAAAATCACGACATTAAATACATAAATCTTAAATAAATAAAGTTGAAATAAATGCGACCCGAACCGGACTCGAACTGGCGACCCCTTGTTTACAAGAAAATTGTCCTACCGACTGAGCTATTCGATGTTTTATAAACTTAGTAAATAAATAGCACATTTGATGAAGAACGGGGAACACTTTTACAGGCTCCACAACTTCATACAAATAGTAGTGAAGGCAATGACCAGGACTCGATACAATTTATCCAGAGCTCCCATCGGAGACACCAATGGAAAAAAACACAAACATGAAACAAATATACCCTAATGGAAACATCACTAGCGGAAAGCCAAAACGACATGTACTTTCCAACAACATGGCCAATTGGCTATCCAAAACAAAATAATATAAGCGATACACACACTCAAAGACAAGCCATACTTAATTAAAACGAACCTCAGAAGAACCGCCTTGGAACGATCAGTGAAAAGAATTCCACTGGGGTTTTACGTGGCAACAATCCTCGTCCTCACTTCCGTCGTGATTTCGAGAAATAATTTGTTCAGTCCGCATGAAGGCCTCCTAACTCATCAGTGCAACATCTCCGTGAACACAAAAATCAATCAACCCCAAAGATGAAACAACGGTGAGGAATCTACAGCAAGAAACCACTGAAATGCTGGAGCAAAAGAAAACCTACAGATAAACTCCGTTTTTTTTTTCGTTGTTGTTTTGTGTGTGTGTGTGTGTGTGTGTGTGTGTGTGTGTGTGTGTGTGTGTGTGTGTGTGTTTAAAGGTTTCAAAATTAATAAAAAGCATAGCTGCAAATTTTAATTCTGCTTGCTGATTTGTATATAGCGGTAATATTATGAAGTACAAGTCGGTTTTTTCGAATGTTTAAAAGAAATATTTTATGTCAAAATGTGTACGTTTTCAGAACTAAACATTAAGAAACTGGCCAAAATCGGAAGTCTACTTTCTCCTTATTCCTATGCTTCATTGCCGGCCTCGTTGGCTCAGTCGGATGCGCGTCTGACTGGTGATCAGGGGGGCGCGGGTTCGACTCCCACCGGGGTCGGCAACATTTGTTCGTGGAGATTGATCATGAAATCTTTTCTATGGTCATTCTCTCCCTTCCGCTGATTCAAGAAGGGCAGTTGCCAGTTTCTGGCGAAAGAATGTGCACTGTACTGGTAAACCGCTTACGTATAAGCCTGCCCGGGAAAGTGTTGATAGGTAAACTGACCGGCTCAAAATGACCTAAATAGTGTTTACTAGGCCGTTAAACTCCAATACAAACAAACAATCCTATACTTCATTGATACTATCTTCACTCGTGTTGTTATCCTGCTCATCTGTGAAATTGCTTTAAATTGTGTTTTGTATTCGGAAATGGTCGTAACTAATGCTTCTAGAATTTATGGCCCAACCCATTTGCTTGTGCAAGGAAATAAGTTGAAATCAATCAAGTAGTCAAAATGTGCAATTTCGCAAAATTATGCATTCAACCAGAATCACTCACCTGGATGAGGCTTATCATATATTAGATTGTGCCATGGTGGCAATTGTGTCTATCAGATCACATTGCCTTTAGCAATTCTGAATCGGCATGTTATGTTGATGCTTCTGATTAAGTTTCTGAACAGCTTAGTCTGATATAGGATTCTGGAAGAGATGATGTTGATGCAGAATGGGAGTGTATAGTTTGACAAGCCAGAGCTATCATTTGCACCTGCCTTTTGCATGTTCTGTTATCCAAAAAAGTAAACCAAGTCAACCGATCATGTGAATACAGGTGTTACACAAATAAGGCTATGGTGTATGGGCCGCTTGCAAAAAAGAAGTAGGATACGAGGATCAGGTCTGGGAGAGCATGCTTTGCCCGTAGGATGCCAGGGTCAAGCCTGAAAAATCATGCTGCACCCGTAGGACACCCGGGCCAAGCCTGGGAGACAATGCTGCACCCGTAGGATACCTGGATCAGGTCTGGGAGAGAATGTTGTGACGTTAGGATACCTGGATCAGGCCAGAGAGACCATGCGTCACACATAGGATACCAGGATCAAAATAGAAGTAGAGGAAATGATCAGGAATCGATACAATCAACCCACAGCTCCCATCAGAGACACCAAAGGTAAAGAAGCACAAACATGAAACAACAGACCTAATGGAAACATCAATAGCGGAAAGCCAAAAGTAATCAAACAACCACAGAGATGAAACAACGGTGAGGACCCGACAGCAAGAAACCACTGAAATGCTGGAGCAAAAGAAAACCAACAGTTAGACTCCGATGGGCGCGACCAGAGATAGAGCATCAGGCACCAACCCACATTACCTTGAATTAGATCTTTCTATATCTCAATAAGCCTTTACGATGGAACCATCATAGAATTTGAGGCCTGAAAAACATAAAAAACCAAAATACCGAATCTTATTGTGGTCTCCGCGAGTTTGACATATACTGAATTCACCTGAGCTGCCCCTCCCTGTGAATCTTATATACAATTACTATACATGTTTGAAGATGACAGCCATATTGGATATCGTAATGCAACAATTAATGCAATTCTGAATTTACAGGTCACCCAAATGCCTCCCACTGATTTCAAGTCAATACAACAGACCATTTGGTAGCAGATGTGGTTTGAAGATTTTCAAGATGACCAGTAGAATACCTTGATCAGCCATCTGGGATTTCAGAACAAAATGCTACCAAGAAGGCTGACTTTTCAAGTCACCCCAATGTCTTCCATCAAGTTTCGGCTCAATTCAACTTGATGTGGTTTGAAGAATTTCAAGCGGGCCATCATAGAAAATAATTTAAGCAATGCTGAATCTCTATGTTGCCTTGATGTCTCCAATCAAATTTCAACCTTATCCAACCTTGAGTTCAGAGGGAGATGTAGTTTGAATAATTTCAAGATGGCTTCCATGATGGTCATCTTGTTTATCGGAATGGAGCAATTTTAGCAAATCCGAATTTTCTTATCGCACCAATGCCTCCTATACAGTTTCAGCTTGATCTGACCTCTTGTTCGGGAGAAGATGGCTTTTGAAGAAACATAGATTTGTGGGTACTTGTTAGAACCGACTCAATTAGCAATTAGGCAGTACTAACAAGTACTTGTCTCAATCATAGATTGGGATTACTTACTATAGAACACTGAGGTGGTTCTAACAAGTAACCCCAATCTACGCTTGGATTGTGGCGGTTCTTACAACTTAAACGATAAATAGTAGGAGCAAAAATAAGAAAAAACATAATGTTACATGTATTTCTGTCCTACACATATATAGTGTCTACCTATCATGAGGCGGTTCTTATATATATCACAATAAATATTAGGAGCAGAAATAAGGAAATTATGTTATTTCTGTCCTAAACATAGATTATGTAGCAGCAGTTTCGCTCAGGCCTGATCCAGGCATCCTTCTGGTGCAGCATGGTCTCTGAAGCTTGACATGGGAATCCTATGTGTACAGAATGCTCTCCCAGACCTGATCCTGTTATCCTACTGTTGCATCATGCTCTCCCATGCCTAATTCTCGTATCCTACTTGTGCATCATGGTCTCGCAGGCCTTATCAATGTTTCCTACGGGTTCAGCAAGTCTCCCTTGCCGGATCCCAAGATCCTGGTATTCTGCGGGTGCAGCATGGTCTCTCATGCCGATGTTGGTTTCTTTCTGGAGCAGGATGCTCTCCTAGGTTTTGTGGAAAAGTATCTGTCCTTTTGGCTTTCCGCTGTTGGTGTTTCCATTAGGTCTGTTGATGCATGTTTGAGTTTCTTTCCCTTTGGTGTCTCTGATGGGAGCTATGGGTTGACTGTATCGATCCCTGATCATTTCCTCTACTTCTATTTTGATCCTGGTATCCTATGTGTGACGCATGGTCTCTCTGGCCTGATCCAGGTACCCTAACGTCACAACATTCTCTCCCAGACCTGATCCAGGTATCCTACGGGTGCAGCATTGTCTCCCAGGCTTGGCCCGGGTGTCCTACGGGTGCAGCATGATTTTTCAGGCTTGACCCTGGCATCCTACGGGCAAAGCATGCTCTCTCAGACCTGATCCTCGTATCCTACGCGTGTAGCATGGTCTCTCAGGCCTGATCCTGGTATCCTACGGGTGCAGCATACTCTCCCAGGCCTGATCCTTGTATCCCACTGGAGCGGCATGATCTCGCCGGCCGGATTAAGGTACCTACGGGTGCAGCATGGTCCCTCAGGCCTGATCCTGGTATCCTACTGGTGCAGCATGGTCTCACAGGCCTTATCCGTGTATCCTACGGGTGCAGCATGGTCTTCCATGCCGGATCCTGGTATCCTACGGTATTCCAAAGCCTAATACTGTTATCTTACGGGTGAAGCATGCCCTCCCAGGCTTGACCAAGGTGTTCTAAGGGTGCAGCATGGTCTCACAGGCCTGAACCTGGTATCCTACGGGTGCAGCATGCATTCGCAGGCCTGATCAAGGTATTCTACTGGTGCAGCATGCTCTCCAAGCCCTGATCCTGGTATCCTACTGGTGCAGCATAGTCTCTCAGCCTTGGCCCTGGTATCCCACTGGTGCACCATGCTCTCCCAGGCTTGATTCTGGTATCTTACTGGTGCAGTATGCTCTCCGAGGCTTGACCCGGTATCCTTCGGGTGCAGCATGCTTTCCAAAACCTGATCCAAGTATCCATCGGTGGTGAATGCTCTCCCAGGCCTAATCCTGGTATCCTACTGATGCAGCATTTTCGCTCAGGACCGATCTAGGTATCCTACTTGTGCAGCATGGTCTCACAGGCCTGATCAATGAATGCTACGGGTGCAACATGCTCTCCCCTGCCTGATCCAGGTATCCTACTGGTGTAACATGGTCTCCCTGGCTTGGCCTGGTATCATACGGCTGCAGCATGCTCTCACAGGCCCGATTCAGGTATCCTAGTGATGCAGCATGGTCTTTCCAGCTTGACCCTGGTATCCTACGGGTACAGCATGCTCTCCAAGACCTGATCATGGTATCCTATGTGTGGAGCATTGTCTCTCATGCCTGATCCTGGTAACTTTCTGGGGCATTATGCTCTCCCAGGCTGGAACCTGGTATTTTATGTGTGCCGCATGGTTCCCCTGGCCTGATCATTGTATCCTACGTGTGCAGCATGCTCTCACAGACCTGATCCTGTTATCCTAAGGGTACAGCATGCTCTCACAGGCCTGATTATGGTCTCATACGGGTGCAGCATAGTCTCTTAGGCCTGATCCTGGTATCCTACTGTTGCAGCATGCAGTACCAGGCTTGACCCTGGTGTCCGGGTGCAACATGGTCTCTCAGTCTTGACCCTGGTATCTTACGGGTGCAGCATTCTCTCCCAGGCTTGATTCTGGTATCTTACAGTGCAACATGCTCTTCGAGTCTTGACCTTGGGATCCTACGGGTGCAGTTCGCTCTCTCAACCTTGATCCATGTATCCCACGCCTGCAGCATGGTCTCGCGTGCCTGATCCTGGTATCCTACTCTTGCAGCATGCTCTCCCAGGCTTGATCCTGGTATCCTATGTGTGCAGCATGCTATCCCTGGATTGATCCAGGTACCCTTATTGTGCAAAATGGTATCCAAGGCTTGAGCTTGGTATCCTACGGCTGCAGTATGCACTGGCAGGCCCGACCCAGGTTTCCAAGTGGTCCAGCATGGTCTCTCAGGCTTGACCATGGTGTCCTACTGGAGCAGCATGCTCTCCCAGGCATAATCCGGATATCCTACGGGTGTAGCATGCTCTCCTAGGCCAGATCCTGGTATTCGTCGGGCGAAGCATGCTCTCCCAGGCTTGATCCTGGTATCCTACTGGTGCAGCATGCCCTCCCCGGCTTGATTCTGGTTAAATGTTTTCTCCTAGGCTTGACACTGGTAGCCTACGGGCGCAGTGTGCCTGCCAAAGCCTGGTCCAGGTATCTCCAAGGTGCAGCATGCTCTCCCAGGCCTGATTTTGGTATCCTAGTGGTGCAGCATGGTATCTCAGACTTAACTCTGGTATCCTGCTGTTGCAGAATGCTCTCCCAGGCCTGATCCTTGTATCCTACGGGTGCAACATGCTCTCCCAGGCTTGATCCTGGTACTCTACGGGTGCAGCAAGCTCTCTCAGGCCTGATCCTGCTATCCAATGGGCGTAGCATTGCTCTCACAGGTCTGCTCCTGGAATCCTATGTGTGCACCATGCTCTCCCAGGCCTTATCCTAGTAACCTTCGCGGGCAGCATGATCTCAAAAACCTGATCCTGGTATCCTAAAGGTGCATCATGCTCTCCAAGACCTGATGATGGTATACTAATGGTGCAGCTTGCTCTCCAAGGCCTAAACCGATTATCCTACGGGAAGAGGCATGCTCTTCCAGGCCATATCCTTAGTATACTTCGCGTGCAGCATGGTCCCTCAGGCCTGATCTATGTACCATACGGGCGCAGCATGCTCCCCAGACCTGATCCTAGTATCTTACGGGTGCAGTATGGTCTCGCAGGCCTGATCCTGATATCCTACGGGTGCAGCATCCAATCCCAGACCTGATCGTTGATTCCTACTGGTGCAACATGGTCTCGCAGGCCTGATTAATGTATCCTACGTGTGCAGAATAGTCGACCAGGCATGATCCAGGTATCCCTATAGTGCAGCATGTCCTCTCAGCCTTGCCCATGGTATCCTACTTGTGCAGCATGCTCTGCCAGGCCTGAACCTGGTATCCTACGGGTAAAGCCTGCTCTCCCAGGCCTGGTCTTGGTATCCTTAGGGTGCCACATGGTCTCGCTGGCCCGATCCTGGTATCCTACGGGTGCAGCATGCTCTTCCAGGCCTGATCCTGGTATCCTGATGGTGCATCATGCTCTCCCAAGCATGATCAAGGTATCCTACGGGTGGAGCATGGTCTCTCAAGCTTGACCCTAGTATCCAACGGGTACAACATGCTCTCACAGTCATGATCCTACTGGTGCAGCATGGCCTCTCAATCTTGACCCTGGTATCCTACGCGTGCAGCAGGGTCCTCAGGCCTGATCCTGGTATACTACAGATGCAGCATGCTCTCCCCAGCCTGATCCTGGTATCTTGCGGATGCAGCATGGTCTCTCAAGCTTGGCCCTGGAATCCTACGGGTACAGCATGCTCTCCAGAACCTGATCCTGGTATCCTACGGGTGCAACTCGGTGTCTCAGGCCTGGTCATGGTATCTGACGGGTGCAGCATGCTCTCTCAGGCCTGATCCTGGTATCCTACTGGTGCAGCATGGTCCCTCAGGCCTGATCGTCGTATCCTACGGGATGCAGAATGCTCTCCCCATCCTGATTCAGTTATCCTACTGGTGCAGCACTGTCTCACAGGCATGGTCCAGGTGGCATACGGGTGCAGCATGGTGTCTCAGGCCTGATCCTGGTATCCGACGTGTGCAGCATGCTCTCCCAGGCCTGATTCTGGTATCCAACTGGTACTGCATGGTCCCACAAGCCCGATCCTCGTATCCTACGGGATGCAGCATGCTCTCCTCTGCATGATCCAGGTATCCTACTTGTGCAGCATGGTCTAACATTCCTGTTCCTGGTGTCCTACCGGTGCAGCATGGACTCTCAGTCTTGACCTTGGTATCCTATGCGTGCAGCCTGGTTCGTGATGCAGGTATCTTACGGGTGCAGCAGATCTCCCAGGCCTGATCCAAGTATCCTTCTGGTGGAGCATGGCCTTTCAGCCTTGAACCTGGTATCCTACGCGTGCAGCATGGTCCCTCAGGCTTGATCCCGATATACTTCGGGTGCAGCATGCTCTTCCCAGCCTGATCCTGCGGATGCTTTATGGTCTCTCAAGGTTGACCCTGGAATCCTACGGCTATAGCATGCTCTCCAAGACCTGAGCATGGTATTCCACGGGTGCATCATAGTGTTTCAGGCCTGATCCCGGTATCCGACGGGTGCTCTCCCAGACCTTATCCTGGTATCCTACTGGTGCAGCGTGGGCCCCCAGGCCTTATCCGCGTATCGGGATGCAGCCTTATCTTGGTATCCTTCTGGTGCAGCATGGTCTCAAAGGCCTGGTCCTGGTGTTCTACGGGTGCAGCATGCTCTCCCAGACGTGATGCAGACATCTTACGGGTGCAGCATTGTCTCCCAGGCCTGATCCAGGTATCTTACTGGTGCAGCATGGCCTCTCAGTTTTGACCCTGGTATCCTATGTGTGCAGCATACTCTCCCATGCTTGATTCTGGTATCTTATTGGTGCAGCGTGCTCTCCAAGGCTTGAACCTGGTGTCCTACGGGTGCAGCATGCATTCCCAGGCATGATCCAGGTATCCTACTGGTGCAGCATGGTCTCCCAGGCCCGATCATGGTATCCTACTGATTCAGCATACTCTCTTAGGCCTGATCCTGGTATCCTACGGATGCAGCTTGCCCTCCTAGGCTTGATCCTGGTATCATACTGGTACAGCATGGTATCTCATAATTGACGCCTGAGAGACCATGCTGCACCAGTAGGAATCAATCAACATCAGGAGGATACAAGGATCAGTCCTACGAGAGCATGCTGTACCTGTAGGATACCAGGATCCCACTGGCGCACCAAGGCCTCTCAGTCTTGACCTTGCTATTCTACGCGTGCAGCATGGTGTGTGATGCAGGCATCTTACGGGTGCAGCATAATCTCCCAGGCCTGATCCTGGTATCGTACTGGTGCAGCATGGTCCCTCAGGCCTGATCCGCGTATCCTACGGGATGCAGCATGCTCTCTCCAGCCTTATCCAGGCATCCTACTAGTGCAGCATGATCTCACATGCCTGGTCATGGTGTCCCACGGGTGCAGCATGCTCTTTCAGGCGAGATGCAGGTATCTTTCGGGTGCAGCATTGTCTCCAACGCCTGATCCTGGCGTCCTACGCGTGCAACATGCTGTCCCAGGCGCGATGCAGGTACATTACGGGTGCAGCATGGTCTCCCAGGCCTGATCCAGGTATCCTACTTGCCAGCATAGCCTCTCAGTCTTGACCCTGGTATCTTACGCGTGCAGCATGGTCCCTCAGGCCTGATCCAGGTATACTACGGGTGCAGCAAGCTCTCCCAGACCTGATCCTGGTATCCTACGGGTGCAGCATGGTCTCTCAGGCCTGATCCTGGTATCGGGCGGGTGAAGCATGTTCTCCCAGGCCTGATCCTGATATCCTACTGGTGTAGCATTGTCCCACAGGCCTGATCCTGGTATCCTACCAGTGCAGCATGGTCGCACAGTGCTGGTCCTGGTGTCCTACGGGTGCAGCATGCTCTCCCAGGCGTGATGCAAGTATCTTACGGATGCAGTATCGTCTCCCAGGCCTGATCCAGGTGTCCTACTGGTGCAGCATGGCCTCTCAGTCTTGACCCTGGTGTCCTAAGGTAGAAGTATACTCTTCAATGCTTGATTCTAGTGTCTTAAGGGTGCAGCATGCTTACCAAGGCTTGATCCTGGTATACTACAAGTGCAGTATGCCCTCCCAGGCCTGATCCTGGTATCCTACGGGTGCAAGTTTCAAGTTTATTTAATACTCGGGTTATATATCAATATACCAACACATGAGGGTTAATAATTTAAACATGATATACACATCAGTGACTCGAGGACAATGGAGATTTGGACACACGAGTCTCCGCATATACGTACAGTGAAGAAATTATGGCTCGAACCCGATGGCTCGCTTACCGTGGCTGATTCTAACCCGCCCTTAGGCCCCTATGGAATTATTTCCGTATGGCCTGATAAGATATACTTCAGATATTTAATTATGAAAAGGTTTACTGGGTATACTCATTAAATTCATCTCGTTGAGGCGATTCGAATGAGTACACTCAGCATGCCTTTATTTCATATAAGTACTATGCCTCTACGAATTAACCCTCAGAAGCTAGAACTGGTCCTTTTCCGTACAGATTTGATTGGTCCTAGGTGCTCGAGATATCGAAACCCCATTGTACTTATATAGATTAATTCACTTTGGCCATATCTATTGCGACTATATCACCGCTACGCCACGTTAAACGGTTCCTTCACATGTTCGTTACAGTCTAGGTGGATATATGGCATTATTAATTATAACAGGACAACCTGTGTATCTGACTTTCAGAGGTAGACTTTACATCGACGCGCAACGTTGGATCAACGTCGACGGCAAAATATAAAGTTTCCTGAAGCTGCTTGGATGCTAATGCTAGCGCACCCAGATTCTTGTTATAATAATCCGCACTGCAAAAATTCCAAAATTATTAATAGCGCTTATTTGTGCGTTTCTTCTTGATGATATCAATAACTTTGCATAATTTTCTTAATTCCGTAATATTTGTTTTGTTCATTAATGTCTTAAATTCAGTATATCTGGATTTCTTATAGAACATATTTAATGCATTTATATCGTTGTTCTTCAAAAACTTTACACTTCATTACATAATGGTACTCGTCGCCAACGTCGTCTGCACAATGCCTGCAGATTCAGCATGGTCTCTCGTGCCTGATTCTGGTATCCTACTGTTGCAACATGCTCTACAAGGCTTGATCCTGGTATCCAACGGTTGCAGCATACTTTCTCAGGATTGTTCCTGGTATCCTACGGGTGCAGCATGGTTTCTCAGGCCTGATCCTGGTATCCTATCGGTGCAGCATGTTCTCCCATGCCTGATCCTGGTATCCTACTGCTGCAGCATGATCTCTCAGAAATGGTCATGGCATCCTAGTGGTGCAGCATAGTCTGTCAGGCTTGACTCTGACATCCTAATGGTGCAGCATGGTCCTTGTATCCTACGGGTGCAGCATGCTCTTCTAGGCCTGATGCTGGTATTCTATGGGTGCAGCATGTTCTCTCAGGCCTTATCCTGGTATCCTATGTGTGCAGCATGCTCTCACAGCCCTGATGCTGGTATTCTATGGATGCAGCATGTTCTCTCATACCTTATCCTTGTACCCTATTTGTGCAGCATGCTGTCCCAGGCCTGGTACTGGTATCCTACGGGTGCAGCATGCTCTCCCAAGCCTGATCCTTGTATCCAAAGTGGGTAGCATGGTCTCTCATGCCCGATCCTGTATCCTACTGGTGCAGCATGCTCCCCTTAGCCTGATCCTGGTATCCACCTGGTACAGCATGGTCTTCCGGATCCGATCCTTGTATTCAAGGGGTACAACATGCTCTCCCAGGCCTGATCCTGGTATCATGCGGTTGCAAAATGCTCTGCCAGGCCTAATTCTGGTATCCTACAGATGCAGCATGGTCTCGCAGGCCTGATCCAGTTATCCTACGTGTGCAGCATGATCCCTCAAGCATGATCCTGGAATGCTACCAATGCAGCATGGTCTCATAGGCCTTTTCCAGGTATCCTACGGGTGCAGCATGCTCTCCCAGGCTGGATCCTGGTATCCTACGAGTGCAGCATGCTCTTCCAAGCCTGAGCCTGGTATCCATCGGGTGCAGCATACCCTCCCAGGCCTGATCGTGGTATCCTACGGGTGAAGCATGGTCACTCGTGCCTGATCCTGGTATCCAACTGGTACAGCATGGTCTCACAGGCCTGATCCTGGTGTCCTGTGGGAGCAGCATGCTCTACCTGGCCTGATGCACGTATCCTACGTGTACAGCATGGTCTCCCAAGCCTGACCCAGGTATCCTTCTGGTGCAGCATTGCCTCGAAGTCTTGACCCTGCAGCATCCTCTACTGGGCAAGATTCTGATATCCTACGGGTGCATCATGCTCTCCCAAGAATAACCATGGTGTCGTTACGGGTGCACTGTGGTCACCCAGGCCTGATCCAGGTATCTTACAGGTGCATATGCTATCCCAGGTCTGATTCTGGTATCCTACGGGCGCAGCATGCTCTACCAGGACTGTTGCAGGTATCCAGTCTTGACCCTAATATCCTACGGGTTGAACATGCTCTGTCAGGCCATATTCTGGTATCCTACGGGTGCATCATGCTCTCCCAGGCCTGATTCAGGTATCCTTCTGATACAGCATGGTATCTCAGGCTTGACCCTGGTATCCTATGGGTGCAGCCTGCTCTCTCAGGCCTGACCATGGAGTCCTACGGGTGCAGCATAATCTCCTAGCTGGTCTGACCCAGAAAACATGTACACTTCATATTTTCCAGTTCTGTTGTGTATCCATTGCTTCCAAAGGATAACCCTTTTAAAGAACATATTTGACGTTACTGCAGCTGGTGTCAGGGAATGTGTGGCGGCCGTAAAAAGTCTCCTTGCCCTACATCATAGTATAGTTAATATTTTCTTGTCCTTTTGGATCATTGATTCCATTGTGGAATTTTGAAAATATCTAAGGGCCACTGACATCAGAATCAGAATTGTTACTGGTGTGTCAAATAAAATTCATACACTAGGACCTGTGATATGAGAAGTTAGTCCCCAGCTCTAACCAAAGAGGTAAATTTAGCTACACAATCATCAGCACCTTCAGCTGTCGAAATAATCGAATCGGGAAGGGCATTCCAATCTCTAATGGATCTTGGGAGCACGACTCTTTATAAATGTCAGTTCTTGCAGTAAGGGTCTGAAACGCCAACGAATGGTGATTTTTACAGTGTCTAGTTGGGGGAACAATGTCATCTGTTGAAATGCTGGCAGCTCCCTTTAGACCTTTGTATAAAAGGATTAGCCTACTGTCTTTTACTCTTTTTATTTGAGAGACTCCCATTTCAATTTTCCGAGTATTCCAGTCATGCTCCCAGTTTCAAAGCAGTAATTGCATGTTACAATTCTAGCAGCTCTATTCTGAACTTTCTCAATTTCATCGTTAAGGACCACTCCACTTGGGTCCCAGATACAACCTCCATATTCCAACATTGGGCGGACAAGACCTTTATATGCTGCCTCTTTTACATCACTGATGAAGATTTCGCCTCAGGAAACCAAGCGTTCTATTTGCCTTAGTACACATGTTGCTAATATGAGTATTCCATCTCAAGTTGTGTGAGATTGTCACTCCAAGGTATTTAATGGAGTCCACATTCTCGAAGAAGCCTCAACTTTATTAGATCTCTTCTTAGTTATCTGCATAATATTGCATTTAACTGGCTGAAATCTCATGCCCCATTTTCGGGCCCAACATCCTAATCTATCTATGTCAGCCTGAAGTTTCAATGAGTCATCTGTATCTCTAATTTCCCGGTAACAAACACAGTCATCTGCGAACAGTCTTATTTCTGAGTCATTGTAAGTGGAAATATCATTG
Organism: Lucinisca nassula; assembly: GCA_963580285.1. Taxonomy (NCBI): domain Eukaryota; kingdom Metazoa; phylum Mollusca; class Bivalvia; order Lucinida; family Lucinidae; genus Lucinisca; species Lucinisca nassula. The sequence continues at coordinate 152,234,458 of OY757011.1, read as the reverse complement.
ATGTAAAGGGAGAACAAAAGTGGACCAAGAATGGTCCTTTGCGGGACTCCAGACGAAACTGGAGCCCACTCTGAAGATTCACCATTAACAACAACCCGCTGTTTTCTGTAGCAAAGAAAGGAATCTATCCATTTGAGGGTCTTTTCCCCAATTCCATAACCAAATAACTTAGATTTAAGTAGTTCCTGAGGAGGGGTGTCAAAAGCCTTCTCGAAGTCCAGGATAAATGTGTTTTGCCCAGTCATTAATAACTGTGCTTAGCTTAGTTTGACAACTATGCCTTTTCCTAAATGCATGTTGTCTGTCTGACAAAAGTTTATGTTCGTCCAAGTGGGCCATGCTGTTTGAGCAGACTATATGTTCCAGTTTACACATAACACAAGTCGGAGACACAGGGCGATAATTACGGGCAAAGCCCTATCCCCTTTTTTGAAGAGTGGACAGATGTTTGCTAAGAGCCATTCTTTGGGGATTTCACCCGTATCAAGGGACTGTTTAAACAAGTATGCAAAAACTGGACCCAACTCATTTGCTAGTTCCTTCAGGACTCTAGGATGAAGCTCATCAGGTCCTAGGGCCTTACTGGGGTTTAAGCCTTGGAGTAACTTGATCACTTCTTCAGCTGTCACAACAATATTCATGAATGGGGCCGATCTTCTAGTCAATGGAACCTCCGAGCACTTTATTAAACGCATCATTGAATTGACCAACTAGTTCCTTTGCCCTTTCAGAGTCTGATTCAGCAACCCCGTTCCCTCCTCTTTTATTAAGGGGCGGGATACCTTGCCAGTCTTTCTTCTGGCTATTGATATAAAATTATCTGTAGAAGTTTCTGGGATTTGCCTTTACATCACCTACCAAGTTATTCACATACAAATCATGCTGATTTTTTTTTATATCAGTCTTGATTTCACGTCTCAAGTTTTCAAATTTTGTCCGGAGTTTACCACTTCCCGTCTTTTTTGCCTGTGCATGAATCTTATTCATTCTGCGATTTTTTTCTTCTTATCTCTGGAGATACAGACCTACTAGTTTTTGAGGGGATATGATTTTCGGCCGAAGTATGAATGAAAGAAGTTATCAAATCAAAGTTCTCCTGTACAGACCGAGCATCTGAATGACCATTAAAGTATTTCTCCTTAGCAAATCTGAGTGCATCCTTCCTCATAGTTTCATGGTCACCTTTCTAATAAGAGTACACCTTCCTCCGAGGTTTCTTTATTGGTGGGATGTGAATTTTTAAATATCCGGGGACAATATCGTGGTCACTTAGTTTATCTGGGGAATGAATGTCTTCGAATTGTCCTGGCAAAGTCGTAAGGATCAGATCCAATGTGTTCTTATCACGAGTGGGGAAGTTAACAATTTGTTCCAGGCCATGATCGTTCATAATGTCAATTAATATTTGTCTTTCGGACTCACTCAGCATTGTGCCTTGTTTGCTGAGCCTGTCGGGCCAAGCTACGTCTCTGAAGTTGAGGTCACCTAGAACATGTACAGCCTGGAGTTTTTTACCCTTGTGCTGCGATTTAATGCAACCCAGTTGTTCTTTAAACAACTGAAAGTTTTCGACCGTACCATTTGGTGGTCGATGCCAACTTGCTACAAAGTGGGAAGTTTAATTTGCAAAAGTCTTAACCCAGACCGATTCGGTGTCATTTTCCGGTTCCATTAAAGGCATGCGAGGGATGTCTCTATGAATGAGCAACATCACCCCACCGCCATGAGAGTTCCTATCTTTTCTGTAGACACGGTACTGACAAGTTTCAGGGAAAAGCTTAGATGAGGTCATTGAACTGTCAATCTTTGTTTCCTGAACAGCAACACTATAAGGTTGAGATGTGTCGAGGAAAGCTAAAAGTTCAAGAATTATTCCTCTAAATTCATTTATGTGTATACTGCAAAGTTTCAAACCTTTTACAAAATTTGACTTAGTTTCATCAGCAGTCGAAGATTTGCCTCTCTTATCCTCTGCTGAGGTTCAAACCTGTTTGGCTTACTCAGTTCTACATATTCATCAAAGAAGGAGTCTGAAAAGTTACAAACCTCACATTTTGGACATATCCAGTGGCAGCTTGAGTTTACCAAAGTGCCATATTCTGCATCTGAAATGAAGGAACATTCAGTGTGTATCGACATTTCACATTGATCACACTGAACGGCCTTGTGACCATTAAGGACAGCACCACTGCAAAGACCACTGTCAGCTTTTCAGTCTTTGCAATACCAAGTTTCAGCTCTAGATTCAATTTCGAACAACTGGCTGTTATCCAAATCAGAAAATGAGGAGTGAAAGCGCTTGTTACAGTCCTCACATTCTATCCATTTCTCGGAACCTTTGCAATACTTTTTGCAGAGTCCGCAGCGAAACCTTGGGCCGGGGTTAGTTTCAATGTCCTAATTGGCCGAAACTAGCTAGTCTGACCCAGAAAACATGTACACTTCATATTTTCCAGTTCTGTGGTGTATTCCTTGCTTCCAAAGGATAACCCTTTTATAGAACATATTTGACGTCACTGCAGCTGGTGTCTGGGAATGTGTGGCGGCCGCAAAAAGTTTCACGCCCTACATCATAGTGTAGTTTATATTTTCTTGTCCTTTGGGATCATTGATTCCATTGTGGAATTTTGAAAATATCTTAGGGTCACTGATGAGGCCTTATTGGCCGAAACTAGCTAGTCAGGCCCAGCAATCTTGTACACTTCATATTTTCCGGTTTTGTGGTGTATTCCTTGCTTCCAAAGGATAACCCTTTTATAGAACATATCTGATCCTGTTATCCTTCTGGTGCAGCATGCTCCCCCAGGTCTGATCCTTCATGCTGCGGGTCAAGGATGCTCTCCCAGGCATGACCCTGGTATCCTACTGGTGCAGCATGAGCTGACAGGCCTGATCCTGGCGTCCTTTAGGCGCAGTAGGCTCTCCCAGGCCTGCTACAGGTATCCTTTGGGTGCAGCATGGTCACCCCGGCTTGATCCATGTACCCTACTGGTGCAGTACGGCCTCTTGACCATCGTATCCGACGGGTGTAACATGTTCCCCTAGGCCAGTTCCTGATATCGATGGGTGAAGCAGGCCCACCTAGAGGTGCTGCATAATCTCACAGGCCTGATCCTGTTTTCCTTTGGTGAAGCACGCTTTCCCAGGTCTGATCCTCCATACTGCTGGACAAGGATGCTCTACCAGGCCTGATCCTGGTATACTACGGATGCAGCATGCTTTCCCAGGCCTGATCTAGGTATCCTACTGGTGCAGCATGCTCTACTGGCATCCCACTGGTGTAGCATTGTCTCTCATTCTTAACCCTGTTATCCTACGGATGCAGCATGCTCTCCCTGGCTTGATTCCGGTATCTTACGGGTGTAGAATGCTTTCCAAAGCCTGATCCAGGTACCCCCAGGTGGAGCATGCTCTCCAAGGCCTGATCCTAGTAGCGTACTGATGCAGCATGGTCGCACAGGCCTGATCCAGGTATCCTTCTGGTGCAGCATGGTCTCCCAGGTCGGATGCTGGTATCCTGCGGGTGCAGCTTGCTCTCACATGCCTGATCAAGGTATGCTACGGATGCAGCATGCTCTCCCAGGCCTGATTCAGATATCTTACTGGCGCGACATGGTCTTCCAGGCTTGAGCATGGTATCCTACGGTTACAGCATGCTCTCACAGGCACGAGTCAGTTATCCTAGAGGTGCAGCATGGTCTGTCAGGCATGACCATTGTATCCCACTGGTGCAGCATGCTCTCCTAGGCCTGATCCTGATATCCTATGGGGGCAGCATGATCTCTCAGGATTGACTCCTGAGAGATCATGTACAGCATGCTCTCCCAGGCCTGATCCGATTATCATACGGAAAGCGGCATGCGCTCCCAGACCTGATCCTACGTATCCTACGCGTGCAGCATGGTATCTCATGCTCTCCCAGACCTGATCCTGGTATCCTACGGGTGCATCATGCGCTACCAGGCCTGATACTTGTATCCTACTGGTGCGGCATGGTCTCCCAGGCTTGAGCCTGGTATCCTACGGCTGCAGCATGCTCTCACAGGCACGAGCCAGTTATCCTAGAGATGCAGCATGGTCTGTCAGGCTTTACCATGGTATCACACTGGTGCAGCATGCCCTCGTAGGCCTGATCCTGATATCATACGGGGACAGCATGATCTCTCAGGATTGATTCCCGAGAGACCATGTACAACATGCTCTCCCAGGCCTGATCCGATTATCTTACGGAAAGCGGCATGCGCTCCAAGACCTGATCCTACGAATACTACGCATGCAGCATGGCACCTCATGGTCTCCCAGACATGATCCTGGTCTCATACGTGCATCATGCGCTACCAGGCCTGATACCTTTATCCTACTGGTGCAGAATGTTCCCGCAGGCCTGATCCAGGTATCCTACGGGTGCAACATGGTCTACCAGTCCTGATCCAGGTATATTATGGCGCAACATTGTCTCTCAAGCTTGACCCTGGTAACTACGGGTACAGCATGCACTCCCAGGCATGATCCATGTATCCTGCGTGTGCAGCATGGGCTCACATGCCTGATCCTGGTATCTTACTAGGGCAACATGCTCTCCCAGGCTTGATACTGTTATCCTGTGGGTGCCGCATGGTCTCTCTGGCCCGATCCTGGTATCCTACGGGTGCAACATGCTCTCACAGGCCTAATCCTGGTATCCGACGGGTACGTCATACTCTCTCGGGCCTGATCCTGGTATCCTACAGGTGTAGCTTGCTTACCCAGGCCTGATCCTGGTATCCTACTGGTGCAGCGTGGTCTCTCTCAGGATTGACTCCTGAGAGACCATGCTGCACCAGTAGGATCATTCTGCAACAGTAAAATACCAGGATCAGGCCTGGGAGAGCATGCTGTATCCGTAGGCTTGCGAGACCATGCTGCACCCGTAGGATACCTGATCATTGTGTCCTACGGGTGCAGCATGCTCTCCTAGGCGAAATGCAGGTATCTTACGGTGCTGCATGGTCTTCCAGTCCTGATCCAGTTATCCTTCTGGTGCAGCATGGCCTCTCAGTCTTGACCATGGTATACGGGTGCAGCATGCTCTCCTAGGCCAGATCCTGATATCCTACAGGTACTGCCTGATCTTCAAGGCTTGACCCTGGTGCCCTACCGCGGCTTGGTCTCCCAGGCCGGATCATGGTATCGTACGTGTGCAGCATGCATTCCCAGGCCTGATACCATGTAAAGCCTGAGAGACCATGCTGCACCACTAGGATAGGTTGATCTGTCCTGCGAGAGCATGTTGCAGCCGTAGAATATGGCAGTCCATGCCTGAACCAGTAGGATACCTGGATCAGGCCTGGGAGAGCATGCTGCGTCCGTAGGATACCTAGATCAGACCTGGGAGAGCATGCTGCAACCGAAGAATACCAGCATCAGGCCTGAGCGACCATGCTGCACAAGGAGGATACCTGAACCGAGTCTGGGAGACTATGCTGCACCCGTAGGATGCCATGATCAGGCTTGGTAGAGCATGCTGTACCCGTAGGAAACCAGCGTCAAGTTTGAGAGACCATGCTGCACCCGTAGGATACCGGATCCTGGTGTCCTACGGATGCAGAATACTCTCCCAGGCGAAATGCAGGTATCTTACGGGTGCTGCATGGTCTTCCAATCCTGGTCCAGGTATCCTACTGGTGCAGCTTGGCCTCTCAGTCTTGACACTGGTATCCTATGGGTAAAGCATGCTCTGCTAGGCCAGATCCTGATAGCCTACGGGCGCAGCCTGCACTCCCAGGCTTGACCCTGGTGCCCTACGGGCGCAGCTTCGTCTCCCAGGCCGGATCGTGGTATCCTACGTGTGCAGCATGCATTGCCAGGCCTGACTCATGTATCCCATGCATGAGTGCATGCATGTATGCGTTTGTGCATGCAAGCGTGTGTGTATGCGTGTATGCGTGTGTGTGCATGCATCCATGTCTGTTTGCGTACGCAAGTGCTTGTATGCATGGATGGATGTGTGTGTGTTGTGTGTGTGTGTGGGGGGGGGGGGGGGGAGAAATGCAATGTCGCCATTTCCTAGAAGATTTGTATTGCGATTGGGATAATAACTTTTTTGTATGTTTAAGAAGAACTAGAAATGTGTCCAGACGACACAGATGCCCCCGCCAAGGGCCCCGCCTCACCCCGAAAATCCATGTTGCAACAAAATTTTCTAAGTGTGTGACATTGACCTTCAGGTCATGGGCAGGGTAGTTGGTATGGATGAATAAGACTTGGGACCTGTATCTATCATCATTCCAAATATGAAGCCAATTTTTAAATATGAGCCATAGAACTTTAAAAGCATAATAAGACTTAGTCTGTGACCTTGACATTGAGGTCTGGGGTGGGGGGTATATACAACTTTGGACCTGTAACTATCATCATACCAAATATGAAGCAAATCTATATGGTTTGGTGAGTATGAGCTCTTAATAAACTTTAGTTAAAAAAATCTTTGTCTGTGACCTTGACCTTTAGGGCACGTGCATGGGTGGGGGTATTGGACCAGTATCAATCATCATACCAAATATAACTTAATTCATCATACGATTTGGAAAATATAAACTCTTAAAATATCTAACAAGGCATCGCATGCGATACAAATCCCCTCGAACAAGACAACTTCGTGTGTGTAAAACACTAAAATGGCAAAAGTCCAGCTTGCTTGAGATATTATCATATGCACCATTTGTGTAAAGTTTGTTTAAAAAGCAATCAATAAATGTAGGTTCTAGAGTGATGACAATGTTTCTCTAAAAATAGCCATAGTGACCTTGACTTGATACCATGATCGCGAAAGTAGATCTCGCTCAAGGCATTATCATAAGCATCTTTTGTGTAAAGTTATATTAAAATCTGTTAATATATGTAGGTGGTAGAGGGATGACAAAGTTTTTCTAAAACTAGCCATAGGGACCTTGACCTTGAGGTCATGACCTTGAAAGTCAAAGCAACTCGAGATATTATCATAAGAGACATTTGTGTGAAGTTCTATTAAAATCCATCAATAAATGAAGGCGCTAGAGCAATGACAAAGTTTTTTCTAAAAATATCCACAGTGACCTTGACATTGAAAGTCGAAATAGCTCGAGATATTGTCATCAGGAACATTTGTGAGAAGTTAAATTGAAATTGGTGAAAAAATGTAAGCGCTAGAGCAATGATAAAGGTTTTCTAAAAAATAGCCACAGTGACCTTGACCTTGAAAGTCAAACTCGCTCGAGGTATTGTCATAAGGAACATTTGTGTGAAGTTATATTGAACTTAGTGAAGAAATGTAGTCGCTAGAGCGATGACAAAGTTTTTTTCTAAAAATAGCGACAGTGACCTTGACCTTGAAAGTCGAAATCTCTCGAGATATTGTCATAAGGAACATTTGTGTGAAGTTATATTGAAATCGGTAAAAAAATGTAAGCGCTAGAACGATGACAAAGTTTTTCTAAAAATAGCCACAGTGACCTTGACCTTGAAAGTGGAACTCGCTAGAAATATTGTCGTAATGAACATTTGTGTGAAGTAATATTGAAATATGTGAAAAATGTAAGCGCTAGAGCAATGACAAAGTTTGTTAAAATAGCCACAGTGACCTTGACCTTGAAAGTCAAACTCGTTCGAGGTATTGTCATAAGGAACATTCGTGTGAAGTTATTTTGAAATCAGTAAAGAAATGCAGGCGCTAGAGCGATGACAAAGTTTTTCTAAAAATAGCCATAGTGACCTTGACCTTGAAAGTCAAAATGGCTCGAGGAATTGTCATAAGGAACATTTGTGTGAAGTTATATTGAAATCGGTGAAGAAATGCAAGCGCTAGAGCGATGACAAAGGTTTTCTAACAAGAGGACCATCATGGCCCTGGATCGCTCACCTGATCCAAAGAGTAACAAGTGGCCCCGGGGAGGGCCATTATTGACCCTAGGGTTATAATGTGCATAATGTTGAGGGAGGTCTAAAAAGATGAAGCTTCATACCAAATATCAACAAAGGCTATAATTTGAACAATCTTGGCAAAGGTCTACTAGATGAAGCTACACAACAAATATCAAAGACCTGGGCCTTGCGGTTTCAGAGAAGAAGATTTTTTCAAAGATATTCCTTACATAAGCCTATGTAAAACCTAATGGCCCCGGGGCAGGGGCATTTTTGGCCTCAGGGCTATAATTTAAACAATCTTGATAGAGGTCCACTAGATGAAGCTTCACATCAAATATCAAAGACCTGGGCCTTGTTGTTTCAGTAAAGAAGATTTTCAAAGATTATCTCTATTATAAGTCTATGTAAAACCAAAGGGCCCTGGGGCGGGGGCATTTGTGGCCCCAGGGCTATAATTTTAACAATCTTGGTAAAGGTCCACTAGCTGAAGCTTCATACCAAATGTCAAAGATCTAGGCCTTGTGGTTTTTTCAAGATTTTTGAGTCTATGAAAAACCAAAGGGCCCAGGAGCGGGGGCATTTTTGGCCCCAGGGCTATAATTTGAGCAATCTTGATAGAGGTCCACAAGATGAAGCTTCATACCAAATATCAAAGACCTGGGCCCTGCAGTTTCAGAGAAGAAGATTTTTAAAGATTTTTCCTATATAAGCCTGTGTAAAACCAAAGGGCCCCGGGGCGGAGGCATTTTTGGCCCCAGCACTATAATTTGAACAGTCTTGGTAGGGGTCCACTAGATGAAGCTTCATACCAAATAGCAAAGACCTGGGCCTTGCAGTTTCAGAGAAGAAGATTTTTTTTAAGATTTTCCCAATATAAGCCCATGTAAAACCAAAGGGCCCTGGGGCGGGGACATTTATGGCCCCAGCACTATAATTTGAACAATCTTGGTAGGGGTCCTTTAGATGAAGCTTCATACCAAATATCAAAGACCTGGGCCTTGCGGTTTCAGAGAAGAAGATTTTTAAAGATTTTCCCTATATAAGCCCATGTAAAACCAAAGGGCCCCGGGGCGGGGGCATTTTTGGCCCCAGCACTATAATTTGAACAATCTTGGTAGGGGTCCACTGGATGAAGCTTCATACCAAATATCAAAGACCTGGGCCTTGCAATTTCAGAGAAGAAGATTTTTAAAGATTTTCCCTATATAAGCCTATGTAAAACCAAAGGGCCCCGGGGCGGGGGAATCTTTGGCCCCAGCACTATAATTTGAACAATCTTGGTAGGGGTCCAACATATGAAGATTCATACCAAATATCAAAGACCTTGGCCTAGCAGTTTCAGAGAAGAAGATTTTTAAAGATTTTCCTTATATAAGCCCATGTAAAACCAAAGGGCCCCGGGGCGGGGGCATTTTTGGCCCCAGCACTATAATTTGAACAATTTTGGTAGGGGTCCACTAGATGAAGCTTCATACCAAATATCAAAGACCTGGGCCTTGCAGTTTCAGAGAAGAAGATTTTTTAAGTTTTCGGTGAAAAAAATATATTTTTGGCTCCTGTGACCTATATGTGCAACAGACCGGAACCATTTGAACAACTTTGAAAGGGGACCACCTAAGGATCATTCCTGTTAAGTTTGGTCAAAATCCGCTCAGTGGTTTAGGAGGAGATGTCGTTTGAAGAAATTGTTTACGCACGCACGCACGGACGCACGGACAGACGCACGGACGCACGACGGACGACGGACAAAAGGTGATCCCAAAAGCTCTACTCGTCACTACGTGACGGTGAGCTAAAAATAGCCACAGTGACATTGACCTTGAAAGTGGAACTCGCTAGAGATATTGTCATATGGATCATTTGTGTGAAGTTATATTGAAATCGGTGAAGAAATGTAAGCGCTAGAGCGATGACAAAGTTTTTCTAAAAATAGCCACAGTGACCTTGACCTTGAGGCCATGACCTTGAAAGTTGAAGACGCTCGAGCTATTTTTATAAGGAACATTTGTGTGAAGTTATATTGAAATTGGTGGAGAAATATAGGCGCTAGAGCGATGACAGTTTTGCTAAAAATAGCCACAGTGACCTTGACCTTGAGGTCATGACCTTGAAAGTCGAACTTGCTCGAGATATTGTCATAGGGGACATTTGTGTGAAGTTATATTGAAATCAGTGGAGAAATATAGGCACTAGAGCTATGTTGTGCGAGGGATAATTAAAATTTTTCAAGTCTGTGACCTTGACCTTGAGCTCATGGGCATGGGTTGGGGTATCGCAGAATAAAATGGACAGGTATCTAACATCATACCAAATATCAACTCTCTCCATCGCACGATTTGGAAAATATCAACTCTTAAAATATCTAATAAAAAAATTCTAAGTCTGTGACCTTGACCTTGAAGCCATAGGCATGAGGAGGGTATTGCCAAATAAACATTTGGACCTGTATCTATCATTATAGCATACATAGGCCAAATTCATAGTATGGTTTGGAAAATTTGAGCTCTTTTAAATCTTTAACATTAAAATTGTCTAAATCTGTGACCTTGACCATGAGGCCATAGGCAGTGGTGGGGGTATTGCTGAATAAAACATTGTACCTATATCTATCATCATATGAACCAAAGCCATCATAAAAGTTCAGGTTCTACCGGGTACAAATACCTTAACTGGAGTCTTTAACATGGAAAATTTCTAAGTCCATGACCTTGACCTTGAGGCCATAGGCATGGGTGGGTGTATCGCTGAATAAAACTTTGGACCTATATCTATAACCATACCAAATATGAATCAATTCCACCAAATGGTTTGGAAAATATGAGTTATAAAGTGTTCAAGTCTACCTGTTACAAAAACCTTAACCTGAGTCTTTAACATTGAAAATTTCTAAGTCTGTGACCTTGACCTTGAGGTCACAGGCATGGGTGGGGGTATTGCTTAATAAAACGTTGGACCTATATCTATCATCATACCAAAGATGAACCAGTTCCATCAAATGGTTAGGAAAATATGAGTTCTAAACGCTCAGGCTCTACCTCTTACAAAAACCTTAACCTGAGGTTACAGGATCACGTACGTACGTACACACACACACACAGACGGACGTACACATGTACGCACGTACGGAAAACCGAAAACCTATATGCCGCCGGCATCATGCCGATGTGGGGGCATAAAAAAGAAAATAAAAGAAGAAAGAGAAAAATAATAATCCTGCATCAGGTTTTGAACTCACGACCATCTGATTCATAGTCGACAATCTGATTCGTAGTATAGCACCCTATCCAGTACACTGGCACACGTTTCTTAAGTTATGCCATGCTTACAAAACATACAATATACAAATATCAAAACATGACTTAGGGCCATAACTCATGAAGTTTTTTTTTTAAATTTAGTCAAAGTTAATCAGGTCATCTACTCATCACCGCCAATCTATTCACCAACTTTCAAGGTTCTAGCTCTTATAATTTTTGAGATATTTTATTGACAAGAACGAGATTTTATGAAGAAAAAAAAAATTGTTCAGATGGGCAGAAACGGGTCTCCGGGGAGTACAAGGAGAAAAATCACCTGACCTTACACTGTAGAACTTGGTGCCTCACATCCAGCAAGACACGCACCGCATCAGCCAATCATCATCTACACGATGCCAAGTAATATGGGCTAATTATATAAGTTTTATGTTTGTAAAGGTGTCTGTACCGGGCTACATGTTTCATAGGGTTAATACCTGCAAACACTACTATCATAATTACGATAAATCAAACTGTGTGCTATCATAAAAAATCAAAAATATTAAAGTAATGAAATTCAAAAGAGCCATAGCTCTCGTCTTTATTGAAGAGTTTTGTTTGCACTGTCGAACTTTACCTGTTTTTTTAAGATTATACACATTAAATTATGTATGAATCCGTGTTGAATTGCACTTTCCGCAGACTGCCTGTTCATCGCAAAGCTCCATCAAAAGTTCCTCATTTCTAAAATTGAAACTGCCGATGTAACTAAATATTAGCACTTGTATGTGCTATCAATTTATTTCATGGACGCCCATGCACTCCTGTTTACTTTTTGATAATTATAAATTTTACACATTGCTTCCCCGTGTGCATGATTGAGGAATGAATGCATCATAGATTTGTTCGATTTCGATGTAAATAGCACAAGCACTGACGCTGGTATAAGGACAAAACCCCTAAGTGCTGGAGTCCACGTGACTATCACCGATTTTGGGAGGGGGGGGGGGGTATCAATACGAACAATCGAGTGCTATTGTTATCGATGTTAGGTCAGTGTGTTATCAAAAGAATCATGTGTTGGATTTGACCAACATTGTAAACCCAAATCAAACGCCACAGAATGCGGCTTCTGATCACGGCCTACAAAATTTGCTGAATATACTGGTATTTCATGGTTAAACGAAGCAGTATATGTTCTAGTTCAGGACTGTCACCAAATCAAAAATTAAGATGCCACTGTTTATGTCGTCTGCTTTACATTTTTGCCAACTTTTCAAATAGAAGTGAAGGCAATGATCGGGAATCGGTACAATTAAACAACAGCTCCCATCAGGGACACCAAAGGGGAAAGAAACACAAACATGAAACAACAGACCCTAATGGAAATATAACAGCGGAAATCCAAAAGGACAGTTACTTTCCCACAAAATGACCAACTGGCTATCCAAAACAAAATAATATTACCGACACAAACACTCAAGAACAAACCAAAACAAAAATAAATTGCGACAGAAGAATGGGGCTCTAAAATCCGTTTTACGTGGCCACAATTCTCGCCCTTACGTCCGTCGCGATTTAGACAAATAATTTGTTCAGTCTGCATAAAGGCCTCCTAACTCATCAGTGCAACGACTCCGTGAACACAAAATGAAACAACCACAGAGTTTAAAAAGGTGAGGTCTCGACACTTAATTGTGTGTATCCTGATCAGATTTTTCTTAGAGGAGCTGTCTGATCTGTACCCATGTTGCATGCAACACTGCCTTTTAACATTTCTAGTAGACAATAAAGCAGATGGAAATTGTTGTGAATAGCATATTAATTGTTTATCCGATGCAGACGAAATAAATCGAAGTCCTTTGACGGACCTCGACGGGGGCTTAACGGACTTAACCGTTTATGCAAATCGTCCCATTACTGGGACATTCCGAAACATTAAAGATCCCGATCAAAGGCCACAGAATGCGGCATCTGATCAGTGTCTTCACTGTTTGCTTTAGGTACGGAACCTAATTTAAAACTCACAACCTACAGATTAAATGTGACAACACATATTTTGTAATTAGACCATTACACAGAGAGTGGAATACTATAATGATTTCGATCGGTAAAGGGTTGTTAGCCCAATTTTATTTGCGACTACTTGGAATACGTACAAACCCTATCGACCGGCGCAAATCCTATAGATCCAGTCAAGAAGGAACTTAACGAAGCAGTCTCGCCAGGTTTTCTTGTAAACTGTTTGTCATCATGTCACTGAACTATAAGAATAAATACACCCGAGATCAGGGGTGAAAAGGTAAATTCTCGAATGTAGGTAATAAAAATAGTTATTGTGTGTAATGATTATTGATGACGTTTGCAAATGTAAATCAACATGCTGGAGGAAATTTTCAAATTTATCTAATAAACATTGTTTTAGCGAAACGGCGCCAGAATTTAAAACAAGCCTCACGTTCTTTTTTGTGCGGTCTCATATTTCAGTAGTACTGAGTCAAAGTTGAAAGTCATAACTGCAACGGCAAAGTGATGTTTCGCCCCAAATCGGTTCCCATCCGCAATAATACAATGAAGTTATTCTAAGTGTGTACAGGATAGAGAGGATCAATTGCGAACCATATTATTGATACATTATTAAGAAGCTGGCAAAAACACAAATTTAAAATCAATAAACAACAAATGCTGACAATTTTATTTCTAAATTCCCATATATCTATTCTTGCCATGGATATTCATTATGCTGATAAAGAAATATATATATTTTTTTCTAAATACCAACATTAAAAACATTTACGGTGACCAAACAATCTCGTAACACAAGCTGAAGGGATTTACCTCCGGGGAACACAACTCGTTGATACCTGTTGGATAAATAGCTTTCATACCAATTCAGAAGGCGAGCAGAGATTCCATAATGTTTTAGTTTTGCTAACAATCCTCTATGCCAGGCCCAGTCGAATGTACGGGTATTTAGCAAAGAATCAATCTTCAAAGTTTTTAGAGACCTGTTCAATATCAAGCAATGTAGCATAAATTTTGTGGAGCATATGAGATTGTATAAAATTAAAATATTTTCCATGAACATGACTTACATTTCATTTCGTGAAATGAAAAAAAAATCACTGAATGACATAGTCATTCTACATTAATGAATATGCATTTGCTAACAGGAAGTATTTTTAATATTCATATTTCAAGTGCATGTTTATTTGTTTTTGTCGCCTGTTGGCAGATTTGTTTGTTTTTGGTTTATGATTTTGATGTGGGGTTTGACGCACCTATCAACACTATATAGGTCATTTTGAAGATGTTGCTTCCAATTTTGTGGTACTTTTACCAGATATTGGAATGAAATAAGATCTCAAGCCCTGCCGCCCAATGAAACCAATAGGGTTTATATGCATGGACAGTCCGACTCAGGTAGGCTTAGCCCCTCTAAGTGGTTTACCAGTGCTCATGTGCGGTAGGTTTCAGCTCTGCGTGGAAGCGTCATGCAACCCAAACTATTTCTTCAAGCCCCGGTGGACGGGGGTGTTTATTTTGTTGTTTATGAAGGTAGTTACAGAAGAGGAGTATTGGGATTTCCCCTGTAAAGTAAATCTTGAATCAGATTTCTACCCCTGGATCACAATTTTGTATCAAACTCTCCTCGGCAGGCCCAAGAATATATTAAGACTTCCGTAAATGATTTCTCACTTAGGCTTTTATATACTTTACATTTTGAAAAAGGGGCTATTCTGGCTACACTACCACCCTTTCAATGGAGCAGTTACTCTCCCTATTGACCCATTTGCCCATTTACCCAATGTATTTCATGAGGTCTCCAAACTGGCTTGAAATGCGCACGTGTGAATGATACTACATGATAACATAACCACTGTTTACTATCATTTTCCTAGGAATTTTTAGCAGCAGAGGGGACTTGTGTCTGAATTTTTAGGGTACATAATAAAACAAAACATCATAAACATTGGGAATCAATATAAGCAAGCAAAAAAAGATCTTCTTTGATGTTAATGTTTTTGATATGAACGGACTTGTTAGAACTGCCTATATGTGGTGCTTTTAACAAGCACCCACATTCTAAGTTTGGAACTGAAATAACAAAAATGTGATAAATTATCATCTGTTACTTCACGATAACACACCCGTGTGACACTGTGCATTTCTTTCACATCTCCAAATGGCTATTTTTCTGATGAAAATCCGTGATATTTTTGCTATTTATACTGCAAAAATAGGTTGTGGGTGCTCGTTAGAACCGCCTCAATGAGGCTGCTCTAACGCGTACCCACAACCTATGTCTTGGAGCAGAAATAAGATTATTAATGTAAAGACCCGTAAACCCCATTTTCTCTATATAAAATGGGATTTAGGGGGTGTTCATTTCACTGATTTGTTCATGTGATGTTTTTAGATCGATTCCATGTATTATTTTACATAGGCATTGTAATATGAAACACTGAAAATAATAATATTTAAAACTAAAGTCAAAAATATAAAAGATCACAGGTACAAAAAGAGGAGTTTGGTTGTACTATCCATGTAACAGTTAACATCTGGTGAACTTCAGAGCACTGGGTTAATTGCTTCCTGCTGTGGCAATTGAAATCAATATGTCATGGTCTATGAAAACCTCTGATAGCTTAACCAGAGCTACAGCCAAGATGTAGGCAGTGGCAGATATTTCAAGGACTGAGGTGTGAAATTTCGCATTACGAAAACATGCCTATACAAATATATTATAAATTTTTCGGTGGAAAAAAAAAATGGAAATTTTAAGATGAAAAATTGTGATATTTTTTTTTTATTTCTGCTCACAACATAGATTGCGGGGACTCGATAGAACCGCCTCTACGAGATAAAGATTCTTTTATTTATTTGCCCGTTTTTGTTTTTCACATATAATCATTTAGTGCATTAAGTACAGGCGGTTCTATCGAGTACCCACAATCTATGTTTTGAGGCGGTTCTATCGAGTACCCACAAACAGGAATAAGAAAAATATTGTTTACCCCTGTAAACACCAGTTTTACTATATAAAAGTGGGGTTTGAGGGGTTCAAACTTGCATAGGCGTGTTTTTCATGATGACAAACCCCTAGTCTTATGTTTTAATTAACTGCTGTTAAAGATATATTGTTCAAACGGCCCAACAGGGTCCTCTCTCTCTCTCTCTCTCTCTCCTCTCTCTCTCTCTCTCTCTCTCTCTCTCTCTCTTAGCGTACCAACACTTAGCGAGCGTAGGTAAATGTAAATTACAGTTTCCACGTCAACCGACATGTAACGTGTCAACAACGTCGTGTCTACATCAAACCAACATCAAAGCGATGCACTGAATTTGACTTTGCAACGTCGATGAAACGTCAGAACGTTGCGTTGGCGATAATACGGCGTTGCTTTATAAGATGTCATTTGCCCAGTGCTCGGACCCATCAAGTCTCAGTGGAATTGGAACATTAAATTCAAAACAAACGTAGAACACCCGGCTTTCAGTGCATGAGAATGAAACACTCCTTCGCAAGTGCAATATTTTACAGTAAAATCAGGTAGATCAACCTGCCCAGCCCTTACTTTACCAGGAACCCCAAAACGGGTACCCTGGCAAACAGTGCAGGCCCAGATCAGACGCCACAGAACGCAGCGTCCAATCAGGGCCTACACTGTTTGCAAAAGTCAAGCCAATTTCCAAACAAATTTTGAAAGAAACACAATCTGACACGCCTAAATTTTGAAATGGACTCCTGATATATATGAGGAATATTCCATTATTTGGTACAAAAAGGGTTAGTGGATTATTAGCTTAGCTCCACAATATCAATACATGGATCAGTCAAACCTCTCTCATCTCAACGGTCACGTGACATTGAAGTCAGTTGGAGTGGGTGTCGACGGCATGACGTCCAGCCAACGTTGATTCGACGACCATCTTTCAGTCCACTCATTAGTTTTTTTCGACTATCAGTATGTTTATTTTTCTGTCTGTCCGTCCGTACGTCTGTTAGTCATTCATTCATTCGGTCGGTCTGTCGTCTGTCAGTCAAACCTCTCACTCTCTCAACGGCCATGTGACTTTGAAGTGAGTTTGAGTTGGTGTCGACGGCATGACGTCGAACCAACGTTGTCTCAACGCCCGTCTGTCAGTCCACTCATAAGTTGTTTTCTACTGTCAGTATCAGTTTATTTTTCTGTCTGACTGTCCGTCCGTTCGTCTGTTAGTCAGTCATTCAGTCAGTCGGTCTGTCTGTCTATTGTCAGTTTCTCGGTCAAATCTCTCTCTCTGTACATGATCTTTGCTACAAATAAAATATTGTTTCAACCAAAACAAATGTTGTCTGTCCACAGGAATCTTCAGTTTATTAAAAATGCACTTCTAGACAGATCGTTGGACAGTTTTCTCAATAGATAGATAGATAGATAGATAGATAGATAGAGAGAGAGAGAGAGAGAGAGAGAGAGAGAGAGAGAGAGAGAGAGAGAGAGAGAGAGAGAGAGAGAGAGAGAGAGAGAGAGAGAGTGATAGATAGATAGATAGATAGATAGATAGATAGATAGATAGATAGATAGATAGATAAAAGTTCTGTCCTTATGTGATAGCTATACTTGGATAGCGAATAACGAATAGTTACGTAAAAACCTATTTTTGTAAGTAAGCTTTCCGTTCGTAAGCCATTGACATGGGTCATTCACGAAGAGTTTCGTCAATAACAAACGGATCCAGGATAAATGAATTTAAGTAATAAAAGCAAAATATCATTTTTTCCTTCTCGAGGCATTATTTCAATGTAAACGGGTATATTTTCTCTCAAAATGTCTGAATATTGTCAGCATTTAAGTTCCGCCAATACATAGCGATGGCCGTTTCAATTGACGGTCAGTGCTTTGCGCATGCGCAAGAATGACGTCATAAACGGAATCCCTAAAACCTCCTATATATTTCACATTGTTTATCTAATAAGAACGATTCGTAACTGCTTAAGACCCGACCCTACCAACACGTACCACACACTGAAACAACGTCATATCAACGTCGTTATAATAATGTATACTCATATTTATCCGTCAAAAATGAAATTAAAAGTATTCTGCATGGATTAAAGGAAACGAGAAGGACTGGATTCATGTCCGTAGTTTTGCGGGATTACGCTATTAATAGACCAAAGGAAATTTACAAGTTTTACCAGTATCTTACATTATGAAATCACAGATTTATGACACCTAATAAAAAGTGACACGTGATGTTAAGAAGTCCGTGTAACGAACAACCCTCTACACTCCAATTTATATAGTGAAAACTGGGGTTTAAGGGGTATACATTATTTTTCTTATTTTTGCTCCAAAACATAGGTTGTGGGTACTCGTTAGAACCGCCTAAATGAGGCGGTTCTAACAATCACACACAACCTATGTTTGCCATATTTAAAAGAAAAATGTCACGAATTTTCCTCAGAAAAGTAGCCATTTTGGAGATGTGAAAATGCACTATGTCACACGGGTGTGTTATCGTAATGAGGTCATATGCGCTTTTTAAAGTCATATGCATATGACTCACATGCGGTATTAAGACATGCCGTCCTGTTGGTGTTTTTGACGAAAGGCGAAAGGCAATCGTATCGATTCCTGGTCATTGCCTTCCCTTCTACATTGAGAATACCCTCTTGGGTCGAGGTACACTGTCGAGGTACACTGTGGTAAGGCTCCAGTGTCTGGATTAACTTTCAAATTAAACGGAAACAGAATGTATTTTACTGTATTTTTTTTTCATTTTCCACGCTTGAGGTTTTTACGTCAGTGATAACCATAACTTTGTGCCGTCTGCATTGCGTGGTATCTGTGCGGGTTGTCATTGGTATCCTTATACGAACACCCTCATCATAAATTTCCAATCTGTAATTCTAAAATCCTGCTTTTTGCTAATTCTAAGAACGCATGGCAGGTACTCAATGCATAAGTATTTTATGCTATCCAGAAAACATTGAAAAGTATGTATGAATTACTGCTGTAAAACTAAAAATAACTGTCGACTTGCATCAAACATCTATATTTTGCCGACTAAAAGGGATTATAATTCGTCACTGACAGAAGGATTTACGTCCGCAGTTCCTGGAAAGTATTCCGAGACACTGCGAAACGGATACCTATCAACATCTGTGGGCATCTATTTAATATATGCCCGTAAAATGCGACTTTATTCAACTCACCGCCAATGTTTTTTTCAGTCGGTGTTTTTTAAGTTCATCTGCGTTCCAGGTAGTCGAATACCCCATGTGAGGTCAGGACTATTATATTTTCCCGGCATACACTCATAGACAACAGACCAGCCGATGCTTTCAGTGCTTTGATTTACATGTATTTGGTCTCTAAGACTTTGATACTAAAATGTCTGTTTGTAAAATAGTTCTTATTTTTTACATCAAAGACTACACGATCAGTACGTAGACTATCGACATGTGGTTTTGATAATCCCATAAATTAGTTCCAAGAACATAGATAATATTTCATGCTGAAGGATTTTAATGGGATTCTTGTTAGGCTGCTAGAAATCTGGTAAAGTGTCTATATGACCTAAAAAGTGTTGACTCGGCCGTTATTCACCAAAACGTTTTTTTTTTTTTTTCTTAAATGCGTTCTGTATTCATTTGGCCTCAAAATGCATTGTACATGTACGTGCTTTTGAAGAGCTCGTGAGAAATGTATCTGCAAATCAAAGGCGAGGCGAGCCTGCGCAGACGCGCAGTCTCACCGGAGCTTTGCTGCACTCATATGTTTGAAAGAGAAGCTATGGTAGTTTCATGCGAGGGATCATAGGTTTTAAGTGGTTGCGCACATGCATTTTGCAAATTTAAGTCGGAAAAATGTTATGATCCCTTTCTTTTCTCGTGTATAGGTCCATAGCTTTCTTCTAGACCTATTTTACTTCGACTTCAAATTCCCTATTTCATGAAAGCAAATAAAATCTAGCGTTTTTAAATGGTGGAGTTTAACTTTTAAACTCAGACTTTCGGATGAGTCTTTAAACCGAGGTCCCGTCTCTGTATGACCTTAGTTGTTGGTGGGACATAAAACTCAAACACTCACTCACTCACTTAACTTTTAACCTGGGGAAGCCTTAATTTAATAAATCACGAACCGCTTTTAAAAATAAAACAAGGTAGAAGAAGATCACACTGCACAACGTGCAATCGGATTATCGAATTTCTGTTTAGTCTTGAGAAAGCACCAGGCATGCAGACAATACAAGAACAACAGCGCTTTAACATTTTGTTGAATGTGGGCCAAGTTTGAACATATTATGCAAAAAACAGGTGATGATCAGTCTGCGCAATCGCACAGTCCTATCAGCGCTATTATTATTTCCTGCATGTGAGACACGTTTAAACATATTATGAAAGAAATAAATGCAGTGATCAGGCTGCGCAACTATGCAGGACTATCAGTGCCTGTATTTTATTTATACAAGGAGCTTATGTGTTTACTATTAGTGTATGTCAGTCACGTCTCAATACAGATGAGAAGCTTCCGTGGTGTAGCGGTTACGCTACTCACCTTGTAAACCAGGGATCGCAGGATCAATCCCGGGATTCTCCAGATTTTCGGATGAGTCTTAAAACCGAGGTCCCGTCTCCGTAAGACCTTAGCTGTTGGTGGGACGTGAAACTCAAACACTCACTCAATACAGATGTTTTGTGCAAGTAATACAGCCGATGCTCAGGCTGCACAACTGCGGAGTCCCATTAGCGCTTAGAAATTATATTGCACGTTCGTGAAATGAAGGATCCTCTACACCCCCAATTATATCGAAAAAGTGGTGTTTATGGGGGTATTCGTTATTTTCATTATGTGTGTTCAAATACATATATTGTGGGTACGGCACCCACAATCTATAATTGGACAAAATAAGCGCTGATCATAATAAAAATGTCAAACAATTTCATAAGAAAAATGCCATTTCTAGAGATATATAAGGCGCCATTTAAGCGAAGATCAGGCTGCGCAACTGCGCAGGCCTATCATCGCTTAGGTATTATATTTTATTATTTGTTGCATATAAGCCACGTTCGAAAAAAAAGAGGCGAAGATAAGGCTGCGCAACTGCGCAGTCCTATCAGCGCTGAGATATAATATTTTAATATTTGCTGCATGTAAGCCCCGTTTGAACATATCATGCAAGTAATACAAGCAAAAATCAGGCTGCGCAAATGCGCAGTCCTATCAGCGCTGAGATATAATGTTTTATTATTTACTGCATGTAAGCCCCGTTTGAACATAGTATGCAAGTAATACAAGCGAAAATCAGGCTGCGCAAATGCGCAGTCCTATCAGCGCTGAGCTATAATATTTTATTATTTGCTGCATGTAAGCCCCGTTTGAACATATTATACAAGTAATACAAGCGAAAATCAGGCTGCGCAAATGCGCAGTCCTATCAGCGCTGAGATGTTATATTATTATTATTATTATTTGCTGCATATGAGCCACGTTTGAACATATTATAAAAGTAATACAAGCGAAAATCAGGCTGCGCAAATGCACAGTCCTATCAGTGATTCCGGATCATTCTGGTTTTCTTACCTTGGAAAAGGAGAGAGAATGAATATCGACAAATTAATAATTTACCACATTGTGCATTAATATATATACCTTTCTGGGGTTTGCATAGGCTTTTAAACTTGCATCTTTAGTCCTCGTTGAATTTCTACACGCCATTCTTCCAAAACGTAAAATACATGTAGCACCAGGAGTGAAGTGAGATTAATGCCAGATGTGTTAAATAGACATATTTTGTATCATTGTCTAAGGGAAGCAACCTCAAATTGACTATATATATAAATCGATGCAAAACCACATTGTGCACAATGTCATCTAAATAAATATATATACCCTTCTGGGGTTTACCCAGGCTTTTAAAATTGTGGGGCATTATATATGCCCCACAATTTTTCAATGAACCACAATACAGGTTTTACAACTGAAAATACCCCATAACTGACATATTTCCTAGTATATATATATATATATATATCATTCCTCGGTTTTGTCAACCATGGTGTTAATGGGGGGATAATCTTATATTTGTTAACATACTCGTATATTGCACGACCCGCAGAAAAAGCGACCGACTGAAGTCGGTTGATTTCTAAGAGTGCCCTAAAATCACCGTGTCATTCCGTCATTCTGTCAGTCTGTCTGTCCGTCCGTAACCCGTTTGTGAAAATTGTTGATAGTGACTTAACCGCTTGGAGTATTTAAACAATTTTTGGCATACTGATAGATATCAATGAGATCTAACCAATGAACTTGCGAAATATTACATTCCATTTAGTATAGCCTCTCCGAGGCGAAAAATGTGAAAATTTTCGAACTGCTTCTCCTCGGAAACCGTTGGGCCAGTTGAAGTCAAATTTCATATGGAGCCTCTATGGGATGGGGGAAACCAAAATTTGCTCATGGGGTCCAGGTCACATGACCAAAATGGCCGCCAAGCCATATATGGTCTGTCTGTCTGTCCGTCCGTAACCCGTTTGTGAAAATTGTTGATAGTGACTTAACCGCTTGGAGTATTTAAACAATTTTTGGCATACTGATAGATATCAATGAGATCTAACCAATGAACTTGCGAAATATTACATTCCATTTAGTATAGCCTCGCCGAGGCGAAAAATGTGAAAATTTTCGAACTGCTTCTCCTCGGAAACCGTTGGGCCAATTGAAGTCAAATTTCATATGGAGCCTCTATGGGATGGGGGAAACCAAAATTTGCTCATATGGTCCAGGTCACATGACCAAAATGGCCGCCAAGCCATATATGGTCTGTCTGTCTGTCCGTCCGTAACCCGTTTGTGAAAATTGGTGATAGTGACTTAACCGCTAGGAATATTTAAACAATTTTTGGCATACTGATAGATATCAATGAGATCTAACCAATGAACTTGCGAAATATTACATTCCGTTTAGTATAGCCTCGCCGAGGCGAAAAATGTGAAAATTTTCGAACAGCTTCTCCTCGGATACCGTTGGGTCGATTGAAGTCAGATTTCATATGGAGCCTTTATGGGATGGGGGAAACCAAAATTTGCTCATGGAGTCCAGGTCACATGACCGAAATGGCCGCCAAGCCATATATGGTAAAAACCCTTCAAAAATAGTCTTCTCCAGGACATCTGGTCAGATTTCTACGAAACTTGATAAATAGCATCTGGGACGTAGGCCCATCATAAATTGCTAAAATGGTGACCCTGGGTTGACCTTGACCTTCTTTGTGCCTAGGTCAAACTTTGACACATATGCTTTTGTTGGAATATTTAAACATTTTTGGCATACTGATAGATATCAATGAGATCTAACCAATGAACTTGCGAAATATTACATTCCATTTAGTATAGCCTCGCCGAGGCGAAAAATGTGAAAATTTTCGAACTGCTTCTCCTCGGAAACCGTTGGGCCGATTGAAGTCAAATTTCCTAAGGAGCCTCTATGGGATGGGGGAAACCAAAATTTGCTCATGGGGTCCAGGTCAAATGACCAAAATGGCCACCAAGCCATATATGGTAAAAACCCTTCAAAAATAGTCTTCTCCAGAACCACTGGGCAGATTTCCACAAACTTGATAAATAGCATCTGGGACGTAGGCCCATCATAAATTGCTAAAATGGTGACCCTGGGTTGACCTTGACCTTCTTTGTGCCTAGGTCTAACTTTGACACATATGCTTTTGTATTGTAAAAGTGAGAATGCATTTTATCCTGCAAACGATTCAGAATACAGTACTAAAGTATAAGATATATTTTTGCTCCTTACGATAAGGCGCATTTATTGGGGGAACCGTTTTAGGTCCAGGTCACATGACCAAATCGGCCGCCATACCCATATATGGTAACACTCATAAAGCTTAAAGCATCCGGCGGGTCGTGCACTTCAGCTGAAGCACTGGTTTATTTATTAATTTATTTATTTATCCGGCCTCGGTAGCTAAGTCGGATGCGCGTATGACTGGGGATCAGGAGGACGCGGGTTCGATACATACCGGGGTCGGCAACTTTCTTTCGTGGAGATCGACTATGAAATCTTTTCTTCGGTCATTCTCTTCCTTCTGCTGATTCAAGAAGGGCAGTTGTCACTTTCTGGCAAAAACAATGTGCACTGTAATGGTTAACCGCTTACGTATAAGCCTGCCCGGGTTAAGTGTGGATAGGTAAACTGACCGGCTCGAAAATGAACTAAAATATTGTTGATTGGGCCGTTAAACTCCAATACAAACAAACAATTTATTTATTTATTTATTTATTTATTTATTTATTTATTTATTTATTTATTTATTTATTTATTAGGTAATCATCAGTGTTCAGGTTTGCTGAACTAGAATTATCCCCGTAAGTAAACCAATTAATATAATGTATGCATGCAATTCAAAAACTGCATGAGAAACGGTGAAGATCCGGTTCAGAGGGCAGAAGCAATCTGATCAGGATCTACACTGCTTGCAACGATAAGGAGAATCGTGTTCAGCGGGGTAAGGATTAATGAATTTCAGGTTAGTACACTATTAAGCAAAAAGTTTTACAAGAACAATTAATTATTGACTTAAATTAGTAAAGTGTGAAGCTCAATAAACTTCCAGGCGTTACTAATCCCTTTACCCCAATAAAGAGATCCTTGATGATAAACAGATCATTGTTATCAATTTTCACACATTTGATTGTCATTCTAGCTCTTATTTAAGACAGTAACGAGTATATTGTATACTTTATTTATTTATTTATTTATTTATTTATTTATTTATTTATTATTCACATTCCTGACTATCAGCCACTCAAATTACTTGATACATGTGTACTATATTTATATATTAGTGGCAAACAGTGTTGATCTGTATGGGCACTGTGTTCAAAGTCTTCACTGTTCGTATTTTTGTAGGAATTACTCAGTATGTTTCCATTGTTATCAATTTTCACACATTTAGAAATTCCTATTTGATTGTCATTTCAGCACATATTTAAAGACGGACAGTAACAAGTATACTGTATAATTTATTTATTTATTTATTTAATTAATTTATTTATTAGTCACATTTCTGACTATCAGACCCTCAAATTACTTGATACATGTATATGGTATTCATTTAAAATTCGCAAACTGAATGACAGTGTAGATCCACATCAGATGGATCTGGATGTGCACTGAGTGCAAAGTCTTCATGTCCCTATATATTCTTGTAGAAAAGGCTCCTTGCGTATCAGTATCAAATATTCACAATTAGAACAACCCGCTAAACCCCACTTTTCGTGATGCTAACTCAGGGTCAACGTCGCGGTTGAAGGCGGCGGGGGATTAGTTGTCCTTAAGAGTGTAGTCAAAGTTTACCTGAAAATGTCGTGTATGCGTTGTTATATTTGTTATAAACGTCTTATTGGTTATTTGTTATTTTTATATGAAATAAAGTTATTTTTATATGAAATAAAAATAGCAATAAAATATTTTGATCTTGTTTCCTAACAACTTATTAGAAGATTCCGTAAAACCAAAATTATATAGCACACAACCTGTATCTTGGAGCAGAAACAAGAATTACGAAAACATGCCTATACAAATGCATTGTAAACTTTACCGCCGAAAAAAACGAACATTATAAGAGGAAGAATTGTGGTATTTTTATGATATCTGCTCAAATAAGAAAAATAAGGTTACCCCTGTAAACCCCAATTTTACTGTATAAAAGTGGGGTTCAAGGGGGTCAAAATTATAAAGGCGTGTCTTCGTGATGTAAATAATGTATGCCCCTATGAGCCCCAGTTTTTCCCCATATAAACTCGGGTTTAGCGGGGTCTTTATTACACGGGTTTGTTAACATGATGTTTTGTTTGTTAGATTTGACGTTTAACGCCCCAATCAATACTGTATAGGTCATTTTAGAGACGTTGCCTCCAATTTTGTGAAAATTTTACCCGGCATTGAGATGAAATGACATCTCAAGCCCTGCAGCCCAATGAAACCAATAGGGTTTATAAGTATGAACGGTCCGACTCGCACTGCTTTTCCTCGCCAGGCTTAGGACCTCTAAGCGGTTTACCTGTACTCATGCCACAGGCTGTCGGTTTCTTGAAGTCCCGATGGGCGGGGCCGATTTTAACATGATATAAATGCTCATACCATAACAGATATCAAAAGTGGGGCCGAGGTGCCTTTGGGCCGAGATGTCTAGGGGCCGAGGCGACAGTGGGGCCGAGGTGTCTAGGGCCGAGGTGACTAGGGCCGAGGTGTCTAGGGCCGACTTGGCTTTGGGCCGACATGTCTAGGGGCCGAGGTGGTAGTGGGGCCGAAGTGTCTGAAAATCGTGAACAGCAGGATAAGAGTTAGTCTAGTAAAACCCAGTGACGTCACACACCTATCAATCTTTACACCTAGTCAATTATATGATTTGCTAACATAATTTTCCGTCAAAAATAGAATAAAAAAAAAAAAAAAAAAAAACATAGGCCTGACACCCCTTATAAGACAAATGGACTTGTCCAACATATAACAATTGCAGAGTCCACTAGTATACCATGGGTTAATCTCCGCATTTATGTAAACAAAAAGACAAAGATGGTCCTGAATTGCTCACTCGATTACAAGATGTCACAGCTTCTGAAAGAAAAGGACAGGTGACAGCCATCTTACACTTAGATAAATGACCACCTGGGCACATTCTTGCGAAGTTGAATGTGGAGCCTCCATGGGAAGGGGGACACGTTTTTCGTAAGGCTCTGGTCACTTGATCAAGATAGCCGCTATGCCCATATATGATAAAGACCTTTATAAACCTCATCAGGAACCAAAAGGCAGATGACCTTCAAACTTAGTATGTAGCATCGGGCCCTACCAAGTTTGTTCAAATGATCACCTTTGGGTGACTATGACCTATTTACGTCAAGGTCAAACTTGGTCACTTGTTTGTAAGGATTCGGTCACATGACCAAGATAGCCGCTATGCCCATATATAATAAAGACCTTTATAAACCTCATCAGGAACCAAACGGCAGATGACCTTGAAACTTGGTATGAAGCATTAGGGACCCGGGCCCTACCAAGTTTGTTCAAATGATCACCTTCAGGTGACCTTGACCTTGTTCACTTGTTCGTAAGGATGGGGACACAAAGATAGCCATGCCCTTATATGGTAAATACTTTTATAAACCTACTCAGTAACCAAAAGGCAGATGACCTTGGTACTTGGAATGCAGCATCGGGGCCCTACCAGGTTTATTTAAATGATTACCTTTGGACGACCTTGGCCTACTTTACGTCAAGGTTGAACTTGGTCACTTAGGCATTTGTATGCCCGGGAGAAAGGTAAAACAGTGTATAATTATTGTTTGATTCTATTGTATCCTGATATTTGTTAACATCTAAACGGAAGTTAATCAATTCCAACGGTCAAGGTCCTGACCTTTGTCCCGGATGGCTCAGATTCAGTATTTTATCTTCTACTCCAGTAAACTGTTATGCTGATTGAAACCAAATCATATATGAAGTCTCTGTTGGATGAGGCAATGAAAACAGATTTGTGAGATCGGAGTCAAATAACCAAGATGGCAGCCATGCCCATATATGGTCTCCTCAGGAACCAAAAGGCGGATGCCCTTGAAACTTGGTATACGGCCTCAAGGACTTGGACCTATCGAATTTTGTTCAAATGATGCCCTTTGGATGACCTTGATTTATTTTACGTCAAGGTCAAATTGGTCACTTGTGCATTTGCATGGGAAAAGGCAAAACGATGTGTTATTTTTCTGATTCTAGTGTAATCTGTGTCATCAGAATTAAATTTGCAATTAGCTAAAATTGTTTGTTTGTTTGATTTGAGGTTTAACGTCCCCGTCAACACTGTAAAGGTCATTTTGGAGACATTGCTTCCAATTTTGTGGGACTTTTACCCGACATTGAGATGAAATGACATCTCAAGCCCTGTCGCCCAATGAAACCAATAGGGTTTATTAGCATGGGCAGTCCGCCTCACACAGCAGTTCCTGGACAGGCTTAGATCCTCTAAGCGGATTACCAGTACTAGTGTGCGGGCCGGATTCAGCTCTGCGTGGAAGCATCATGCAGCCCATATAAATTAGCTAAAAGGAAGGTGATAAAGTCTTTGAAAGATCAGGAAGATATCTGTTTTGGTTTATTAAAATTCGAATGAGGTTTTATATAAATTGAAATCCAGACGTTTTCGTGCTTCAAGTCTGTCTACTTGCGATTTTTCCACTCTTTACACTATCCTTCCTCATAATCTTATAAAAGAAAAGCTTCATGATTTAATTGAATGGGTTTTTGAGAGAAGATTCTCTCTATCTTGCATGTAATGTCAGAAATGCATTTTTAACTTCTAAAGAGTATAAGAATTATACACTTTGGTCATATCAGAAAGTGTGTGATGCTCTTACCTTTCTACTTGACAATATTTATATTGGATTTGGTACTAAGTTATTTAGACAAATTGTGGGTATTTTGATGGGTACGTATTGCGCACCTCTTGTGGCTGATCTGTTCTTGTATTGTTATGAAAGAGACTTCATGTTGTCACTTTCCATTGATAACCAATATGAAATTATTGAAGCTTTTAGTTCTACTTCTAGATGTTTAGATGATTTATTAAATATTGACAATACTTACTTTGATGGTTTGATCAGTCTGATTTATCCCCTAGAACTTCAGTTAAATATGGCAAATTCCTCTGATACCGAGGCCCCCTTTTTGGATATATATTTATCTATTGTAGATGGATTTGTTTCTTGCAAAATGTATGATAAACGTGATGATTTTGATTTCGAGATTGTAAATTTTCCTTTTTTGGACAATGATGTTCCTCGTGCGACATCGTACGGGGTTTATATTTCGCAGTTAATTGGATTCGCTAGAGTGTCTAGTCATGTATCCGACTTCAACACTCGTAATAAATTATTAACCGCTAAACTTCTTAATCAGGGGTATCGATATCATAAACTACGTAAAGCCTTTTCTAAGTTTTATAGACGCCATTCTGATTTGGTTTCAAAATTCAATGTTGGACTTAAAAAACTTCTGCAACATGGCCTATCGGAACCCGAATTCTATGGTGACTTAGTATATAAATTTAGAAAAATACATGCCTGTAATGACTTTAGTACCCAATTTCGTAAAATCGTTCGTCGATATATAAAGATTGGGTAAAACATAAATGTTATAAAACAGACTGCATGCATGGTGGTTAACCCAATCACGGTTGGCAACTTTGCTTCCCTCTTTGATTGCACACCGGTGGGTCGGGCTTAAGATTATATGACGGTTCCAGCGTAAAAGCATAAATGGAATTTTATTTTATTTTAGTATTGTTTTTGTTGGTTGGCGCCTGATGCTCTGTCTTTGGTCGGGCCCCTCGGAGTCTAACTGTTGGTTTTCTTTTGCTCCAGCAATTCTGTTGTTGTATGCTGTAGAGTCCTCAACTTTGTTTAATCTCTGTCCGTAGTTTCTTTATTTGTATGTTCTCAGAGATGTTACACTGATGAGTTGGAAGCCTTCATGCGGACTAAACAAAATTAGTGTAAACCGCGACAGAGGTAAGGGCGAGGATTATGGCCATGTAAAATCGATTTAAGCCCCCCAGTGGAATTCTTTCCACTGACCGTTCCAAGGCGGTTCTTCTGTGGCGTTTTATTTATGTTGTTGTTTGTTACTTACTGTGTGTATCACTTGTGTCTTTTTATTTTGGATGGCCATTTGGCCATTTTGTGGGAAAGTAACTGTCCTTATGGCCTTCCATTGTTTAGGTTTCCATTATGGTCTGGTCGCTTCATGTTGTGTTTCTTTCCCTTTGGTGACTTTGATGGGTGGAGTAAGTTAATTATATCGAGTCCTGATCTTTGTTTTACTTCTACTTTATCAATTCAAAAAGTCAAGGTCATTTGCTGACCTTTGTCCCGGATGGCTCATATTCATTATTTCTATCGTCTTCTCCAGTAAACTGCTGGACTGATTTAAACCAAATTATACACAAGACCTTGATGGGATGAGGCAATGAAAATAAATTCGTGACACTGGAGTAACATGTCCAAGATGACCACTATGCCCATATCTGGTAAAAAAACCTCTCCTCTTGAACCAAAAGGCATATTACCTTGAAACTTGATATGCAGCATCGGGGACTCGGACCCTACCGATTTTATTCAAATGACGAATTTAACGTCAATGTCAAATTAGGTCACTTAAGCATTTGTATGGGAAAAGGGCAAAACAATGTTGATTTTTTTTCTAATTATATTGTAGCCTGTGGTATCGAATTGATATCTACAATCAGCTATAAGGAAGTTGATCAATTCCAAAGGTCAATGCCATTTACTGATCTTTGTCCTGAATAGCTCAGATTCAGTATTTTTATATTATGCTAAGGTGATTGAAACCAAATTACATATGGGGCCTCTATGGGATGATGCAATTGAAATCTATTTGTGGGATTGATGTCCCATAACCACCCTAATCTGGTAACACCCTATGCAAATATTTTTTTTCAGGAACCAAATTGCCCGTGACCCTGAAACTTGGTTTAGTTTATACTAATTTATTTTAGTTCGATTGCGATGAAAGCTTAAAGCTTATTGAATCGCTCTCGAACACTAATTCCGGTTGTTTTCACGCGCGCGCGAGAGAGGCAGTGGCTTTTACACCACTGCTACCCATTTACGCCTGGGTGGAGTGGAGCAGTGTCATTACGTGTCTTGCCCAAGGACACACCTCGATACCTTGGCATACCTTCGAAACTTGGTTTGTAGCACTTGGGAACATGGTCTATTTTAGTTAACGTCAAGGTCGACTGATCACTTAAACCGTTGCATGTCAAAGAGGCAAAATCGTCATTTTTTTTTATTCCGTTGTACCGGCATCAAATTTGGATTGATATTCCTGGCAAGTTTGCTAAGATGGTGACTTTTGGTTGACCTTGGCCTAATTTATGTCAAAGTCGTATTTGAGTGAGTGATATTTTGTTTATAGACACCTCAACCTATTGGTCATATGGTGTCTAATACTTTTCTATTAGAATGTTTGGGATAATGAAAAATGGTAATACATTAAAAATTTAGATTCAACGTAGCTATTTACAATTTATTAAAAATCTGGATTTCTTTAAGAAATGATAAAATCTGTTTATAATGTATTTGAGTAAAAAGTTCAAAAATATTGTTAACATTATAAAATCTATCACGGATGATTCCAAAGTCAGCGCATTCAGTTAAAATATGTTTAATTGTATAGTCTTGTGCGCAGGCAATGCACTGCGGCTTATCTATGTCTTTTAAAATGAAAGAATGCGTGATATGAGAATGACCTATTCTACACCGGGTCAGTATGACTTGCTCTTTTTGATTATTGGGATAGCTATATGATTGAATAACATTTGGTTTGATTTCATGAAGTTTATTGAAATGTTGCTTATCCCATAAGTTCTGACAACGATTTTGTATATATACTACTCAAAGTTTGATAGGGATCACTTTTTATGTACCAAATTTTGCACAGAAAATTTATAAGTTCTTGACAGAATTTGTACACGGTATATTGATTAATATCTTAAGCAGAAACTCGTGTGCAGTTTAGTACTCATAAAAGTGTACACTTCTCACAATTCGCAAATGAATTCATGCACCCCCAAAATCTTGCGTAGCACTGCTTTCCAACAGACCAATCAAACTTGTCAGTGTTCCTTTACCAAGCGTAAAAAGGACTTCATTTGATTTGTGAAACACTAAAATGCCTAGGGGGACAATTAAGAAACCGTCTGAGCCCCGAAGAAATGAATCGTTGCGCCGGAATGTTGGAATCTTGCGTCTCTCAACGTCGTGTTGCTGGGATTCTGAATGTGTCTCAGAGCGTGGTTTCACGAATGTGGAGTCGGCATCTTACCCACGGAAATCCTTCACACAGCCGCGGCGGGGTCGAGAAAGGGCTACAACTCAACGTCAGGGCCGTTTCTTGTTGATTCAGTCTCGACGTCAACGGTTCCTGAACGCTACGCGTTTGCATAACGAGCTTATGAACGGAACTGGAGTACGAATTTCTACACAAACTGTCAGAAACGGACTCCACGAGTTCGGACTTAATGCCATGGTGCCTGCTGTACGTGTCCCGTTGACGAGACAGCACGTGCTAGACCGGTTAGACTTTGTCAGAACTCACGTCAGGTGGACGGTTAGTGACTTGACGCCAGTACTGTTTACTGAGGGGTCCAGATTCTGTCTAGACTTCACTTACAAACGTCAATTAGTGTGGCGAATGACTAAACAGCGATTCGATGACTTGAATGTGGCAGAGCATGATCGCGATGGAAAGGGGTCAGTCATGGTTTGGGCTGGGATAAGCGTGAACGGTAAACCTGACTTGTACGTCGTTGAAAACGGAACGTTAATGGCAGTGAGGTACTGTAATGAGATTCTTGATGAGTTTGTGAGACCATATGCAGATGCTATCGGCCCGGACTTTATTCTGATGGATGATAATGCCCGTCCCAACCCTGCCAACGTCACTGATTCCTACCTGGAACGTGAGACAATCGTTCGTATGGACTGGCCTGCTCGGTCACTGCACTTAAATCCGATTGGGCATGCGCGGGACATGCTACAGAGTGCTGTTTCAGCCCGACCTGTGCATCCGAGGACTTTACAGGAGCTCAAAGATGCATTGGTTGCTGAATGAAAGCTGATTTCACAAAACCGGATACAGACTCGGATTACGAGCATGCGCAAGCGATGCCGTACTGTAATTGATGCCCTTGTACGCCATACACGTTATTAAACACGTTTGTCTAAACAAATTTGGAAATTTGTGAAAAATCAGTTGTCCAAATCCCTTCGTGTTACGGCAAATTTTGGGGGTGCCAAGACGTTTGCTGTTGGCACGCTTGAATGCAGTACCAGTTGACAAAATTAATCACTAGGTTTTGTGAAGGATACGTTTTCTATCATTATGTATCAAATTTGGATTCAGCTGATTAATTCATCCAAAAATTATTTTGCATTAAAAAAGTGATCCCTATCAAACTTTGAGTAGTTTATTTTCGAATATGATGTTTAAAATCGGAAAAAGGAATCTTGATGTTAGCCGGCTGTTGATTTAATGCAGATGTTGATTTTACTTTTGGTCCTTTGAGATCAGTGTGAATATTCTGAGTAATCAGAAATAAATAATTGGTTTAGACTCATATTCTAGACAGGTTTTTAATTATTTGGACCTCATTTTGATTTATATCAGTCTTTGAATCGACTACCTATTCGAAATTCGCAAAATTGCAGTATGTTTCCTCTGGCTTTCTTCGCCGGATCATTACAGGGTCACTGATGAGGCTTTATTAGCCGAAACTACGTAGTATGACCCATCTTCTTTCTTATGAATGTTTTCATTGCTCTTAAAGGAACTCATTTTTGATTTTTATTAGCTTCCTTATCTGCTTCTTCATTTCCTTGAATGTTGATATGACTAGGAATCCAACAAAATAAAATGGTTTTTGTTGATGAAAATTCAAAATAGCGTTTGAAAATTTGTTGGATCAATGGATTTTGATGATCTAAATGTTGAAGTGATTTTAAAACAGAAAGAGAATCCGAGAATATAATGAATTTGTCATAGTCTGTATCTTTTATAGATATGAGAGCAACATTAATGGCAGTAGCTTCAAGAGAAAATATCGAGCATTTATCTGGTAAACGAACATTAAAAGCTTCGTATAGGTTTGTGGCTGAGCATGCTACTTTGTCATCTTGTTTAGATCCGTCTGTATAAAAGGACATATAATCGTGATTTTTAGAGGTAACCTCTAAAAATTTAGTTTTAAAAACAAGAGGGTTGGTTTCCAACTTTTTACTCTGATTAAGGTCCATCAGAACTGTAGGAGGCTTTAAAGTCCATGGTTCCTTTTTAGACGAAGAATACTTGGCAATATTATGTACATTTATGTCGGCTTCCTTAATGATAGGTTCCATTCGAAGACCAAACGGTTTAAGGGCATGAGGTCTGTTTTGATAAAATTGCTTGTATAGAGGATAAAATACATCGTTATAAGCAGGATTTTGAGGATCTGCAGCAAGTTTGGTTAAATACTGTAATGACAATTTTTCTCTTCTGATGTATAACGATGGCTCGCAAGCCTCAGAATATAGACTTTCAACGGGTGATGTACGAAATGCACCCAAAGCTAAACGTAAACCCTGATGGTGAATAGTATCTAAACTTATGATTATAAAGTATGATTTTCGAGCGGAACCATATACAATGGAACCATAATCTAATTTGGATCGGATAAGTGATCGATAAAGGTTTAAATGTGTACTTTTATCGCCAACCCAGTTCGTACTGGATATGACCCTCAGAACATTTAAGGCATTTGAACATTTTAATTTTAACGCCTTAATATGTGCTTTGAATGTCAGTTTTTTGTCAAAGACAACTCCAAGGAATTTCGCCTCTTCACACACAGGAATTTGTGAACCATAAATTTTTAAGAAAGGATCATGATGAAGGTTCCGATGTTGACAGAAATGGACGCACTGAGTTTTAGTTTTTGAAAATTTGAAACCATTTTCTGTGGCCCATTTTTCTATTTTATTCAAATTTTCCTGGAGTTTCTTTTCTATAGTTTCCATGTCTTGCGAACGATAACAGATGAGAAAGTCATCAACATATAGAGAATCATTAATATTGTTGTCAAGACATTTAGTGATGTTATTGATTTTTATATTAAAAAGGGTTGGTGATAAGATGCTTCCCTGAGGAACACCCTGTTCTTGATCGTAATTATCAGACAAAGTCTGACCAACTCTTACTTTGAAAGATCTGTTAGAAAGAAAGTTAGAAATGAAGTTTGTCAAATGACCTCGAAGGCCAATTTTATGTAGATCTTTCATAATGCCATATTTCCATGTGGTGTCATACGCTTTTTCTAAGTCAAAGAATATGGCTACAACATGCTGTTTTCTAATGAAACCATTACGAATGAAGGTTTCTAATCTGACTAACTGATCGTTAGTGCTACGATTTTTCCGGAAACCCGTTTGATATCTGGAGATCAAATTATTTGCCTCCAAATACCAGACGAGCTATTATTGACCATTCTCTCCATAGTTTTACAAACGCAACTTGTTAAAGCTATAGGCCGATAATTTGTTGGATTAGTATGATCTTTGTTTGGTTTTGGGATTGGAATTATAACAGCTTCCGACCAACATTTGGGAAATGTACCTTTTTCCCATATAAGATTAAAAATGTCTAGAAGACATTTCTGAGAAGATTCTGGAAGATGTTTCAGAATTTGGTAGTGTATGTCGTCCGAACCAGCAGCTGAATCATTAGCTTTTTGCAAAGATTCCGAAAGTTCAGCTGTCGTGAAAGGAAGATTATATTTTTCATCATTTTCAGACTCAAAATTAAGAAAGTTCTGTTCTTCCTCTGTTTTAATATTTTGAAATTTATTACTGTAATGTTCGGATGAAGAGTTGTGTTCAAAAGTTTCACCCAATTTATCTGCTATTTCCTTTTTAGTTTCGTATGTAGTGCCATTAGACTGAATGTGTGTACAAGGTGATTTTTTATTTTTGCCATTTATTTTTCTCAACATATTCCAGATCTTCTTCATTGGAGTTCGTGAATTTATTTTGGAGATGTACTTATGCCATGATGTTCGTTTGGCTGTTTTTATAGTACGTCGAGCTTTAGCTCGCATTATTCGAGTTGTATTTAAATTATCTGCGGTCGGTTGTCTGTTAAATTTCTTCAAGCTTTTTTTTCTATTTTTAATAGCTTCTTTACAATCCTCATTGAACCAAGGCCTATTTTTCTTTGGATTTGTCGAGGATTTAGGAATACACTCGTGAGATATTTCTAAAAGCGATTCTGAAAAAGACATGACTGGATCAATTTCATTAGTAAAATTCTAAAATTGTAATTTATCTTCACAAAGTGTTTTAAATTTCTCCCAATCGGCTTTTTTGAAATTCCATCTTGGTAAAGAAACGTCATTTGCTGGTTCAATTTCATTAATAATGATAGGAAAATGATCGCTCCCATGAAGGTCATCGTGAACCGACCATTCATAATCTAAATAAAGTGATGGATGACATACGGATAAATCAATGGAGGAATAGGTTCCATAAGCTGGATGTAAATACGTATGTTTATTGCCATTTAATAAACATAAAACATTCTCAGTGATAAAGTCTTCGATAAGTTTACCTTTATCATTCAAATCTGAACAACCCCAAAGTTGGTTGTGTCCATTAAAATCACCCATTAATATAAAAGGAAGAGGAAGTTGAAGGATTAAGTTTTCTAGATCATTCTGATCTAGATGGGATTGAGGCGGTACGTAGACGGAACAAACAGTTATGAATTTAGACATGGAGACTTTTATAGCTTTTGCTTGTAGATTTGTAGTAAGATCGATTGAGCTATGAGGAGTATCAGATTTTACCAAGATGGAAGTTCCACCCGAGGCTTATAAGCCATCGTTGTGGATATAATGGTAAGCCGAATAATTAGTAATGTTTATAATGTCAGACTGTTTTAATTTAGTTTCCTGAATACATAATATTTGGGGAGAAAATAACGATATAAGTAATAATATTTCATTGTAATTTGCTTTAATTCCTCGACAATTCCACTGAATTATTTTATTGTGTTTTGTGTTATCAATGAGAAAATGAAGAGATTAATAATATTAATCACTGTCCATTTCTTGGTCTGGATCAAGATCCCGAAAGCTATTTGCTATTTTGATGGGATCTGATCCTTTTTGTTGTCTGTTAGAAGTTTTGGTTTGGTGTGGCTTTGGCGATTCTTTTTTATCTTTATCCCTTGTTCGTGATGTTGGTCTTGGCGTGTGTCCCGAGTGTGAACTGGGTTTTTCCGAGTGTTGAGATGATGATCTCGGTTTTACAGAAGCAGAAGATTGTGATTTGCTAGATGCAGATGACTGAGAAGACTGTGAAGATGATGATATTGAAGCAGTTTGAGAAGAATGGACAGGTGTTTTTTTTAATTCTTGGAATAATTACTTTTGAACCCTCCGTGATTTTGTGATTTTGCCGCCATTTTTATCCCATTGGCACGCTACCTCTTTCTTTTCTGGTTTTGGAGCTGCAGATTGAAGGATTTGCGAAAAGGTAAATTCTGGTTTATTTTCAAACATTTTTTTGGCTTCAAAGTAAGTGGTGTAATTGGAAACTTTAATTTTCATGATTTCTTTCTCATTTTTCCAAATCTGACACTGATTTGATATAGATAGATGGCTTTCACCACAGTTCACAAATTTCTCAGCATTTTTGCATTGGCTGGTATGGTGGTCATGGCCACCAGTACCGCATTTTTCACAAATTGATCCTATGTCTTCGGGACATCTTGATTCATGATGATCAAACCTCTGACAGTTAAAGCACCGCAGAGGGTTTGGTACATACATTTCAACTGAAACGATTCTGTAGAAAATTTTAAGTGCTTTGGGAGGAGTTTCTTTGTTGAAAGTTAACAGAACGGTGTTTGTTTCTATGATTTTTCCTTCTTTTTTATCGTGAATCTTTTGACATTGGTGACTCCTTGGTCCGATAAATATTCCAAAATATCTGCCTCTGACTCACCTTTAAGAATTTTGTCTTTTACGATACCTTTAGAAGAGTTAAGGGAGCCGTGAATGGAACAAATAATGGGCAGATTGTAAAATGTGTTCAATTTCAAAAGGTTGTCTGATTGAATTTTTGAAGCCGTTTCTACCAACAAGGAGTCATCTTTTAACTTTTTAACCGATTTAACCGTCCCTATCAATCCTTTCATTTGTTTTTCTATAATGAAAGGTGACAGGGAGGTTATCTTTGTTTCGTTAGTTGATGTGACGGTAAGAAATCTTGCGAATCGTTCAGTTGTTTCCGAGAACAAGGGAAATTCTTGATAGTCGTTGTCGTTATCCGATCGGGGTCTTTTTAAGGAAGCCATAATTGAAATTTATGATTCGATAACTATGCGCCCCACCCTCCTTGGAGCCCTACAAGGGGACGTTTAATGAAAATGGATCTCCTATTTTCAATGCCAAGGCTACATTGCTATTAAACTCGATGACAGGACCAGAGTCCTTCCGCTCCACCTCTGCTTTATGTCTCCCAACTATGCATCTAGTTTTCAAAAGAAAAAAAGATGAATAGTTTGGATCCATTCCCACCCATATTCTATCCCTCACAGAAGCATCTGCTGAATTTCCCCAGAACAAGCCCACCGATTGATCCATCAGCCGCCGCCCGTCAAACAACACTCAAAGATAGAGGAATAAGAAAAAATTAAACCCGGTTTGTACCATAAAGATACGTAAAAAGTGAGAAGGAAGTAAAGAATAAGCTGTGCGATTCTAGAGCTTGGCACGACTGAGCCGATTGATTCAAGCCGGATCTAGCCCAAACCCCTCGTCTATCTGAAATATGGGCCAAAATGATGTGTTGGAAAGCTGGAGATCCCTGGGCTTTCCTCAATCATCAAGATCCCTTCTTCCAGCATACGAGACGCCACTCACGACAAAAAAGTGGCTCCTGTTTTAACAGGGAATTTCATCCCCATTCACTACAGAAGGAAAGTGACCTGTATATTTTTTTCCCTACAGACAAGGGAGACCGAAAACGTTTGCTTTAATAAAAGCTTGGCTTTGAAAATAGGAGGTCCTCGACATGAGATCCTCGATTTTGGTAAGAAATTGAGGTAATAAGTTTCCGAAAGAACAAAGAATTTTATAAACTACTAAAGAAATAAGTTGTGTTAGATGATAACGTACACTTCAGAACTTAGTGATAAGTATCTGATTCTGATAACTTTGGAGTAACATGAAATAACTTTGGAGTAACATGAAGTGACAAGTTACTTATCTAATAACGTATACAAAATGCATCTTTCATTGATGTGCAGAGTGATGGAGCATGAAAAAATGACACATACACAGTACAAACACATATGTTAAACACAAATGAGGTTCTCTTCTTTGCAGTGCGCGGCCCACCAGCAATGATGATACACGTACAAATGCAGCGTGGTAGTAACATGAGATAGGAAAGGTTTAAAAGGATAGATCTCGCGTAAGGAATTTTGTAAAAAAATGGTAAGATGCATTTGAACAAACTTAGTAAAAAACCCGATCGAACGGACGATTGTTCTGTATGTTGGAGGCTTTTACCCAACTGCCACAGAAGCTGAAGGCAGCCACCTATTTCGAGGCACCGGGTGGTCTCGGCAATGGGACTGTTTTCGGTGGGGTCTTACCAATCTGCCACACTCCCGAAGGCAGCCGCCATATTTCTACCCCCCCCCCCCCCACCCCCCCGGGCTGGCGCGGGGCTAAGTCGTATTTGATCACCAAACAAAAACACAAAAAAGCAGGGAATTTTGTGATTTTGTTGTTGCCTATGATATCAAAATTAATATTTGCAGGTTGATAATTATGGCTGAGACGGTTACCATGTCCATGTAGAGGGTTATCTTAACAACATTTCTAGGGAGTTTAAATAAAACTGGACCAAAGGTATGGGAGTATTTGCCGTTTACAGATTTTCTAATTCTGCTCTAGCGGCAATCTTGTTCATCGGACCAGAATTCGTTTTAGCTAGAGGGGCTGGCATTAAAGCAAATCGTTGACGTTTTTCTATTTCTTTGGAGCGGAACCGTTTTTGCTATTTGGTAGATGATCACCTAAGCAACATTCTTCTGAAATTTGAATGAACTTTGCCTATGGGTACAGGTGGAGTTGTCGTTTAAAGATTTTTTTTCATTTTTATAGCTCTGGCGGCCAGCTTTTTCATCGGAACGGAACGATTTTACCTATTATGGTAGGGAGCCAGCTAGGCAACATTCCTGTGAAGTTTTAATCTAATGGGTCGAATGATTTAGCAGGAGTTGACATTTAAAGCAAGTTGTTGGCGACATATAACGCACGACGAACGACGAACATTGATGATCACTAATGTTTATCATGTTCAGTTCGCGCTCAAGTGAGCTAATAAAGATTTTACAAGCACTTTCTTTCAACATTTGACAGAATTCTTTTCATTTTGACGTCCTCGCCCATAGGGGCTTGTCGAAATATATGGGCTACATGATGCTTCCACGCAGAGCTGAATCCGGCCCGCACACTAGTACTGGTAAACCGCTTAGCAGATCTAAGCCTGTCAGGAACCGCGGTGCGAGGCGGACCGTCCATGCTAATAAACCCTATTGGTTTCATTGGGAGACAGGACTTCAGATGTCATTTCATCTCAATGTCGGGTAAAAGTCCCACAAAATTGGAAGCAACGTCTCCAAAATGACCTTCACAATGTTGAAGGGGACGTTAAACCTCAAAACAAACAAACAAACTATTCATTTTGGCATCATTAATATGTATATTCTGGATTTAAACCAATCAAGTTATC
Source organism: Lucinisca nassula (assembly GCA_963580285.1). Taxonomy (NCBI): domain Eukaryota; kingdom Metazoa; phylum Mollusca; class Bivalvia; order Lucinida; family Lucinidae; genus Lucinisca; species Lucinisca nassula. The sequence continues at coordinate 152,193,913 of OY757011.1, read as the reverse complement.
CCTCATTAATATAGCCAGTTCTTTATCAGTACCCAGTATCACACCACGTGAACAAGTCCGTGAAATGAAGACCCCCTTATACCCCACTTTATATAGAGAAAACTGGGGTTTACGGGGGTTAACATTATTTTTTCTTATTTTTGCTCCAAGACATATGTTGTGAGTACTCGTTAGAACCGCCTCTTTACATCTGTAAATAACAAAATATCAGATCCAGGTCTTGTTACGAGTGGTGTACCTCAAGGGTCCATATTAGGTCCTCTTTTATTTTTAATTTTCATTAATGATTTGCCTTTAGCTTTGTCGCGAAACATTTCCTCTATAGATCTCTATGCTGATGATACTACGATATATGATATGCAAAGTGACCTGCACACATTAAAATTAAATCTGCAAGAAGCTCTTTTTTCCCTTCATATATGGTGTAAACAAAACGGGATGCTTTTAAATACTGAGAAAACTAAAGTTATGATAATAACAACAAGGCAAAAAAGAATACATATAGATGAGAGTATTTTAACTTTATCATATAATGACACTGAACTAAACTTAACTACTGCTGACAAAATACTTGGTGTTAACATCGATGCTAATCTCACGTGGAATGAACATTTCAACTTTATTTGCAAAAAGATATCCACTTATATTTGGCTGTTTTCCAGGATCCAACACTTCATTAATTATGAACACAAAGTTATTTTCTATAATGCGTACATTCATCCACATTTCAATTATTGCAATATAATATGGGGTAATTCATCAAATTATAATATGTCAAAAATAGTTAAACTACAGAAACGTGCTTGCAAAATAATCTTAGGCAATGAATACTCAAGTTTCGAAGATGCAAAATCAAGGCTAAGTATCCTTTCTTTCGAGCAAAGTATGTTCGTAAATAAGGCAAAAATCATGTTCAAAGTCACGCACAGTCTCTTACCAAAGTATATTTGTGAGTTATTTGAGAAAAAAGGGATCAATCAAATCAAACAACACTGAGATCAACTTCTGGTCAAAATTTTAGAATTCCAAAACCTAATATAAATGTTTTCAAAAACAGTATATCATATTCGGGTCCTATTATTTGGAATAGCATACCAACTGAAATTAAGAATTCTTCATCGTATAATGCATTCTCACGAAATTGTATTAGCTGGTTAATTAACTCTTGATGTTGTTGTATATATTGCAACGTGCGTATGCCTCCGCCACCTTGAACTTTTAAATGTCATATTACCATTTTGCATCTACAGTCGAACTTCGATATCTCAAATACATACTGGACCAAGAACTTACTTTGAAAAATAGGTACCCAATAGTACATAATAGAAATGATCTTGGGGCATATTTTCGACTTTATATAAAATACACATGTTTCGTGTGTGCTCATTAGAATCGCCTCAAAAAGCAATTCTAATGATGCACACATAACATGCATTTCCAAGTAAACACCAAACAACCCCCACCATAACACAAGTATAGCTGGAGAAATGTAAACAAGGGACCCAAGAGTGAGCTCGAATTAGCCAAAGTAAACTAATTATCTGTATTACAGTTATCGAAGTTTTACATACGAATGCTTCAATCATTTCTTCTTTTTCCACATTATGTTATCACTTTTCTTAATACCCATGTACTGTTCGTTAAATGTTTTGCATTGTGTTTTAGATAGAGGGCCTTGTGGAAGATTGGTTTTACCAAACGAGTTACCCTCTTTAAATAAAGAAATTACTTACTTACTTACTTACTTACTTGCCTCAATGAGGCGGTTCTAACGAGCACCCATAACCTATGTTGGCAGTATTTATAAGAAAAATATTACGGATTTTCATCATAAAAGTAGACATTTTGAAACTGTGTCGCACGGGTGTGTTATTGTAAAGAGTTCTGTGATGCCATGGTACAAGGTTTTGGGTCGCCTGTTTATCAATTGACACAAAGTTACGAAGCAAAGAAGCTCTTCAATGCTGCTATCCAGATGACTTTCACTGCAGGTAACGGTAACCGCGCTATTCCTGTCGCTGTAACGTGATAGTGTTGTGTAAAAGAACGCTTATTGCAAAATATTGACCCGAAGCCTGTGCATGGACCTGGGCAAACAGTTTAGACCAGCGATCGGCGGCGTATGATCAGGGTCGAAACTGTTTTCGCAATCGACGGGAATTCAATGGTTGAACGAAAGAGCCCAATTCTTCCATTACGAAAACACGCCTATATTATTTTGACCCCCTTGAACCAGACTTTTATACAGTATAACGGGGGTTTTGCAGGGGTAAATCTTAATTTCCTAATTTCTGTCCTAAAATATGGATTGTGGGTACTCGTTAGAACCGCCTCGATGAGGCGGCTCTAACGAGTACCTACAATCTACTAAAATATAGATTGTGGGTACTCGTTAGAACCATCTCGATGAGGCGGTTCTAACGAGTGCCTACAATCTATATTTTGAGCTGAAATAAGAAAAATATCACAATTTTTCATCTTAAATTTTTCATTTTTTTTTTCGGCGATAAGATTTCAATGCATTTGTATAGGTGTGTTTTCATAATGGTTCAAGGAAACAATCGACGCAACAGTGCTGAAAGTGCTCTGACTGTATATACGACTTGATTCGAGATAGCAGATATATACTCTTCAAATGCCTGGATGAAGCCATTTAACCCACAGGCGGAAAACCCCTGAAGGGGTACCTATGCAAACAGCGCAGGCCCAGATAAGACGCCACAGAATGCGGCGTCTGATCATGGCTTGTACTTATTGCCAACAGAATTTGCGGTCAAAAATAAATTAAAAACAAAGAAATAGGCCTACCACCCCTTATATGACTAATGGACTTGTCCAACAAGATACAAGATACAAGAATTTTATTGCGAATTTTCGGCCCACGTAGGAGCACATAAAGAGGCATATAGCAACATATAGCAATGGAAGAGTCCACCAGTAGACAAGGGGTAAATAGGCTAAGTACATGACGTCATGCATGAAGATACCTCTTGGTTTCTCTCTAAATTTCGGCGCACCCCCGCCCATCGAAGCTTGGAGAAAAAGATTGGGCTGCGTGGTGCTACCGCGCAGCGCTGAAATAGACCGAACTTGAGTACAGAAAGAATAGTGATACGAGTCGGAGCTCCTTAAATCCTAGAGGTTTCTATGGTGGCTGGGCTTGAGATGTCATTTCATCTCAATGTCTGGTAAAGGTAAAAGTCCTACAAAATCGGAAGCAACGTCTCCAAAATTAGCGAAGGGACAAAACAAACAAAATCTACATGTCAGCTAAAGTAATCTTTCAGTATGCGAGGGTCAAGTGGAATATAGCGAAAACAAGTCCTCGAATGTGATATCGAAAATTTTGTATATTTCCACCCGGTTAACAAGGCCGAGAAATGAACATCATTGTAGACCCCACCTCGCACATGCGTAATATGCATAACGTACGTTAGGTTTTTCACTGGACTTCACTTTGCTTTAACTGCACTCATGGCGCTTCTTCAAAATTCGACAGGAGCCAAATTTTAGGACGTGCCCTTCCAATACGCTTCTTAAACGATCTCGCTCCTGTCGCGCTGTGTAAAAGGACGGTTTATTTTGCAGTGAACACCATAGAATAGTTCCTGCTTCACACCAGCCATAGGTTGATCAAACAAACAAACAAAATATGTAGTAAAACGTAAAGGACGTGGGACGAGTTTGACGCAGACACACCCTGACAGGGACGTAGAACCAACTTGAAAACTGTATTTCTTTCTGCATTTTATCCAATTCTACATGCGTTCTTCAAGTACAGTCTTCTTGTGACGGGGCTGCTGGATTGCGGACGAAGGTCTCTGCCGTCCTTTCGGAACGATAAAACTCAGTGCGCCTGTGCAACTTTACTTCCTGACTGTTTTCGCAATGCTGGCTGTTACGTACTTGGGGAGTCCCTGTAATTTTAGGCTTATTTGGAAAATAAATAAACTCTCACCTCAAGGTACGCCAGAGAAACGACCCGTCCAGGTATCTTTTCATAGTGATGACGGGGTGGCTGTTGGGCCAAGATAAATAGGTAAATGGGGCCGAGATGACTCGGGGACGAGGTGACTAGGGTCCGAGGTGGCAGTGGGGACGAGGTGGTTTAAGGACGAAGTTTCCGGTTACCCCGAGGCCGGCCCATACGTCTGGTAGTAGCAAATGATATCCGATGCGTCTGGGACTAGCGTCTACAACATAAAATCAAAGGTTTGAGAAAGCTCAAAGTCGGTGAATTACAGGATGTTTGATCCGGATCTACACTATTTGTGTCCAACATTTGTATGTGAAGAAACGTTATTATTAGCGGTCAACATATAACATTCGAAATTATTATCTGATTTTCGTCTAAGATGTCTCTTACAGTTGCAGGAATGATTCTGGAGTATTACGTGCATTTCTGTTTCTAACATACTGTGACATGTACATAGTAGACGTATTCTTTTACAGCTCAAACACTGAGGTTTTCCTGGTGATGTTTTTATATCTGCTTCAAACGTCGATTGTAGGTGCTCAGTAGAAATGCGTCAATGAATAGGTCCTAACGAGTACCCACAAACCTTGTTCATAACGATAACACACCCGTGCGACATTTTCCAAAATGGCTACTTTTCTCAGGAAAATCCGTGATATTGTTCTTATAAAAACTGCAAACATAGGTTGTGGGTGCTCGTTAAAACCGCCTCATTGAGGGGAGCAAAAATAAGAAAAAATTGTTTACCCCCGTAAACCCCAGTTTTCTATATATAAAGTGGGGTGTTAGGGGGTGTTCATTTCACGGACTTGTTCACGTGATGTTTTAGAAGAGAAATAAGAAGAATAATGTATGCCATGCAGACCCTATTTTTCTCTGAAAAAGTGGGTATATGGGTGTGTTAATTACATAGGCTTGTTGACCTTATGGGTCTTAAAAATGTTTGCTCTTTAAATTGGGATCTTGTAAACCACAAGAATGATGCTGGAAGCAATTATGAGCTGCCACATTTAATCAGATTATCGGGTCATTCATACTAATAAAGAATGCAGAGGATTGTACTTTCTCTTTCAGCAGACATAACACACAGAATATACTTTTTATCAATGGTTTCAGGACTAAGCAGGTACTACATTTTGAGCGGAGGATTAAGTGAATCCAAAGGCATATACAAAAAGCGATAGCTAATATACTTCTAAAAACCACTCAATAGATGGAAGATGAGAAGGATCATCGAGCGACAACTAACTATGTTCTAGAAAGGGTTATCCTTTTGAAGCAAGGAATACACCACAGAACTGGAAAATATGGAGTGTATATGTTTTCTGGGCCAGACTAGCTGCTTTCGGCCAGTTAGGCCTCATCAGTGACCCTGAAATATTTTCACAATTCCATGATGGAATCAATCATCCCAAAGGACAAAAAAATATAAACTACAATATGATGTAGGGCAGGGAGACTTTTTACGGCCGCCACACATTCCCAGATACCAGCTGTAGTGACGTTAAATATGTTCTAGAAAGGGTTATCCTTTGGAAGCAAGGAATATAACTGGAAAATATGGAATGTATATGTTTTCTGGGCCAGACTAGCTAGTTTCGGCCAATTAGGCCTCATCAGTGACCCTCAAATATTTTCAAAATTACACAATAGAATCAATCATCCCAAAGGACAAGGAAATATAAACTACACTATGATGTAGGACAGGGAGACTTTTTACGGCCGCCAAACTTTCGCAGACACCAGCTGTTAAATATGTTCTAGAAAGGGTTATCCTTTGGAAGCAAGGCATACACCACAGAACTTGAAAATATGGAGTGTATACGTTTTCTTGGCCAGACTAATTAGGCCTCATTAGTGACCCTCAAATATTTTCAAAATTCCACATGTTATCAATCATCCCAAAGGACAAGAAAATATAAACTACACTATGATGTAGGGCAGGGAGACGTTTTACGACCACCACACATTCCCAGACACCAGCTGTAGTGACGTTTATATGTTCTAGAAAGGTTATCCTTTGGAAGCAAGGAATACACCGCATAACTGGAAAATATGGAGTGTATATGTTTTGTGGGCCAGATTAGCTAGTTTCGGCCAATTAGGCCTCATGATTTCCCCGACTAAAAAACGCGCAATAAACAGGTATTTTAATAAAAGAGAAACTCACCATAAGCGATAGAAAAAACACAAGCTTTCGCATATATGCATTTGAGTATATCGCATTATGTATTCCTGTTCTACACAACAAGTCACTATGGATCAATTTTCATTACTGTAGATTAGTAATCAAACAAAAAATCAAGTAATAAATGGGCCCCATCAAGCGATTTGGTACTTATCGCCTATGCGAGCAGCGAAGGTTCAGGCGAGCCTGCGCATCCGCGCAGTCTCGCCAGAACCTTCGCTGCTCGCTCAGTTATTGCTTTTCCACGACTAAAACCTACACGTACCCAACTACAACAAAGGCCGAACCTGCAATAATAACACATGTCTTCAGGGTCTTCACGTAATAAACAGACCTGTCTAATGAAATTCTTGTAAACCCCACATGACATGGGGAAACGTTAGGTTTATGACATTTTATCATATGACGTCGCGTCTGGACTGTAATAACCTCACGTAATAAATTCGATAATCAACCAGTGGAATAAATATGCAAAATAGTTAGATCATCGTGGCGCCCGTAACGTTACATGTACGACGTCCTTAACGACGTCGCGTTTACTAATGTCGGAATATTGACAGTTTTGTTAACAGTTTTGTTAAACAATCGTGAATAAACTGCGTTTTAAATGTCATATGATAAATAGAATCTTGCATTCGTGCCCATGTATTATTGAATTTATTAAACTCGTTGAGGAAAATGGATAGAATGCGAGGCTTACGGATAAAATCCTCGGCGAAGGCTCACATTTTATCCTTTTGCCTCAACTCGTTTCATAAATTCAATAATACATGAACACTCGTGTAAGATCCTTCTCAATGTATAGACAGTAAACTACTATCACACATTGATGACATTCCTTTTACTGGTTTCTTACCCTTTATCAGTTGTTGCCCTCTAGTTTTATTAATCCCCACTGTTGTCACTTGTCACCATAACACATTAGCTCCAGATAAAGCGAAGCAAAAATTATATTTTCTTAATTACTCATGAGAATCCAATGTTTTGAGTACCTCTAGAATCGCCTCAACCAGGCGGTTGTAACAAAGTACCAAAAACTCCCAAGTTTTAATGCAGAAACATGAAAAACAAATCTTTCACGGGGAAGGTTAAGGTTAGGCGAAGGTGTCGTGAATCTTTCTGACATTGACTTACAGTTGGACAACGCCTTCTGCCCTTGCAGCAGGAATGGGTAGGGAGGAAATGTTATTATGTCTTTATCCCAGCAGGCCCATGGCGCAATTGTGACGTCACATCGACGTTGATGGGACGTTGCCCTAGCGACGTGTGCCTGCTGGGTAGTTTCTATACACCCTTGTCTTCCATTTATTTTCCTTTTTTCTGACGTTTCTTTCATTTTCTATGTCTCTTTATTATCTTTCTCTCTTGGAGAATATATAAAATGACCCATAATGGTCGACGAGTCACTAAACCGCAACACAAGCAATTAATCCTCGTTATTCCCCCGTATCTAACACAAATTCTATACATATTGAAACTCTATGAACCAAGTTGGCCTAACTATAACAAGAGGGCCACAATGGCCCTCGGTCGCTCACCTGATCCATATTGTACAATTGATATTGTAGGTAACATAAGGTGGAGTAAAGGGTTTAGCAATTTTGGTTGATCCAAGGAGGTTTTTATATTTTTAGCTCTGGTCCGCCATCTTGTTCATCCAAGCACAACGGTTTGGGCAATTTTGGAAGAAGGTCACCCAAGGAACATTCCTGTGAAATCATTTCGAAATCCATCCACTGGTTAAGGAGAAGTCTTTTAAAGTTTCTATTTTCAGCTCTGGCGGCCATATTGTTCATCCAAGCGGAATGGTTTGAGCAACTTTGGTAGAGGATCACCCAAGGAACGTTTGTGAAATTATATCGAAATCCATCCACTGGTTAAGGAGCAGAAGTCGTTTAAAGTTTTTTTTTGTTTTTTTTTTTTTCTATTTTCAGCCCTTGATCATCCGAGAGAAGCAGTTTGAGCAATTTAGGTAGAGGGTCACCAAAGGAACAGTCTTGTGCAGTTATTTCAAAAGCCGTCCACTGGTTAAGTAAGATTTTGTTTTGTTTTGTTTGATTTGAGGTTTAATGTCCCCGTCAACACTGTAAAGGTCATTTTGGAGACGTTGCTTCCAATCTTGTGCGACTTTTACCAGACATTGAAATAAAATTACATCTCAAGCCCTGCCGCCAGATGAAAGCAATAGGTTTTATAAGCATGGACGATCCGACTCGCACCGCTTTGCCTGGGCAGACTTAGCTCGTCTAAGCGGCTTACCAGTACTCGTGTGCGGTCTGCTTCAGCTCTGCGTGGAAGGATCATGCAGCGCATCTATTTCTTCAAGCCCCGCCGAATATGGTTAAGGGGCAGGGGATCTGAATGGTTTCTGAGATATATGGCCTTTAATGAAGTGGAGGGGTTGGGCAGGGCCCCAGCACAACCCCGGGACCCTCAGGTTGGCATAAAAACATATGGAAACATTTCTATAAAAGTTTTGCCAAAATATCTGCAAAGGCTTGGCCAATTTTCCCCATTAAGTCTATGGAAACTCAAAGTTGCCATAGCAACCAAACTAATGAGCCGAAAATCATAACACGCAACTTTTTAATCCACCAACCCAAGGATGCTACACAGATGAAATTTGGGCCAAATCGACCCAGCGGCTTCAGAGGAGATGTCGTATGAAAGTGTTGACGTCGACGACGACGCGGACGAAGACTTCGACGACGGACAATGTACATCCTATAAGCTCCCCCGGAGCCTTCGGCTCTGGTGAGCTAAAGTATTATACTGAATGGCAGATTTCGTTTGGTTTTGGGGTTTAATGGTTTTGTTGACGATCAGCTCAAAATATGATTATAATCTACCGATTATATAGACTCCCAGAGGAGCACCCAGGTGGATTCTTTATCTGAAATATTAGGCCTTTTATGAAGTGGAGGGTATGGGGCCTGGACCGAACGGAGCCCTGGTTGGTATCACTGAATGTGCCTTATCATAAGAAACATATATGGTTTAGGAATGGGAAGTTGAAATGTTCCTGGGATATAAGGCCTTTAAAGCTTGCTTGCTTGCTTGATTTAAGGTTTAACGTCCCCGTCAACACTGTAAAGGTCATTTTGGAGACATTGCTTCCAATTTGTGGGACTTTTACCCGACATTGAGATAAAATGACATCTCAAGCCCTGCCACCCAATGAAACCAATACGGTTTATATGCATGGACGGTCCGACTCGCACCGCTTAGCCAGGGCAGGCTTAGATCGTCTAAGCGGTTTACCAGTACTCGTGTGCGAGTCGGTTTCAGCTCTGCATGGGAGCATCATGCAGTCCATCTATTTCTTCATACCCCGATGGGCGGGGGCCGAAGGCCTTTAACGGAGCGGAGGGCTGTGAACCCCAGGAAAACCTAAGACTGGTGTCACTGAATGTGTCTAATCATAAGGACCAAGAATTTCTATGGTTTAGGGGAGAAAAATGTTTATGCTTGATCTGGTCCAAATATAGATTGTTCCTGCTCATTGGAACCTCCGTAGGGCGGTTCTAACTATTACCCACAATCTATGTATTTGTGCAAAAATAAGGAAAATAATGAATACCCCCGTAGACCCCACTTTTCTCTAAATAACGTGAGGTTTAGAGGGTTGTACATGGACTTGCTAACCTGATGATTTGTTTTGTTTGTTTGAATTGAGGTTTAACCCTTGTTCTGCTGAATATTCATATATGCCACACCCACTACCGATTATCAACCAATCAGATTGCTTGTTGCAAATTATTACAACAAATTCACAACCTGAATGACAATGTAGATCCTGATCAGATGGCTTCTATGGATCTACATTGTTTCAAAGAAAAGGCATATCCGGGTTCAGCAGGACAAGGGTTAACTTCCCCGCCAATACAATTCAGGTCATTTTGAAGACGTTGCTTCCAATTTTGTTGATCTTTTACCTGACATTGAAATGAAATGACATCTCAAGCCCTGTCACCGAATGATACCAAAAGGCTTATATATATTGGACGGTCTGACTCACACCACTTTTTCTGGGCAGGCTTAGTCCTTCTAAGCTGTTTATCAGTACGCATGCGTGACCAGTTCAGCTCTGCATGGAAGCATAATGCAGCCCAATTTATTTCTCCGATGGGCGGGGGGTAGTTAACCTGATGACAATTTTGCAAAATTTCAGATACTCGTATTATTTCATCCTGCAGTCGATCTTGCTTTCGCCGGACCATGAACTTTGTTCGAAACAGAGGTAACATTACGGTAACGACAGGTACTTCATACCCCGAGTCCTGAAATCTCACTTGGGCAGCTGTGCATGTAAATTAGTGTTTTAAAAACTGATGCTTGCAAATGTTTCGATCTAAATTCATAGGTCTAAGATTTCAGGACAGGGAGTATGAAGTACATGGTACATAAACACCCTAACAGAGATGAGATTCAGGACACGATGCACAGAATGAAATTCAGGCTAACAGAGGTTCCAGGCTGTCCTCGAGTCTCTGATTTCACTGTTAAAATGAATTCTACTCATTTTACTTTCGTATCAACACTATATAAGTAAAAATAATCAATTTAACGGTATTCTACTTAGGTTACTCATTTTACTTACGTTACTGATCTTCATATCAACACTTTAAGAAAAATAAGTAATTTTACAGTATTCTACTTAGGTTACTCAGTTTACTTACCTGGCACTACAGCAGTATAAGTAAAGTAAGTAGATGTCAAAAAATCTATGCCCCTCGATAAAAAAAGCATGATACATAAGTTTAAGTGCAATAAGCTAATTAACTGATAAAAAACAGCCATCGGAAGAGATGGCAAATCCCCCGATCAAAAGCCAATATGGCCTTCAGAAGATTGTTCACCAATGGAAAGTACAGCAGAATTAAAGCAGCAATATATCACAAACGTATTGCAGTCATGGCCATTACAAGATTATACTGTCAGGGGAGATAACTAAAAACCCAGGGCACTCAGAATTGTGGTTCTTGCGCAAGGCACGCCTGCTTAAGCGCATGTATTTCTGTACGAAGTACCATCAATATGTCTCAAAGGGTATTGGAGATATGGTGATCACAAGCTGGTCCTACTGTTATATTGGAAGGGTACATAAGTCAAATACCACAGCACCAATAGTTGTAATTCTTGCACATGGCACCCCTTCTGTACCTTGTATACAATTGTGCCAAGTTCCTCCAATATATCTCAAAGGGTGTTGGAGTTATGGCCATCACAAGGTGATATTGTCTGGGGAGATAACTAAAAATACCAGAGCACCCAGTGTTGTAATTGTTGAGCATGACACACCTGCTTAATCTCATGTACATCTGCATCAAGTGCTACCAATATGTCTCAAAGGGAGGTACGGTGATCACAATGTGGTCATACTGTTATATTGGAAGGGGAGATAACTCAAATACCATAGCACCCAGAGTTGTGGTTCTTAAGCATGAAGCGCCGTCTCATCCTTGTATACAATTGTTCCAAATACCATCAATGAATATCAACGAGTATTTGAGTTATGGCCATTACAAGGTTATATTGTCAGGGGAGATGACAAAAAAAAACAGAGCACCCAGAGTTGTAATTCTTGAGCATGACACACCTGCTCAACCTCATGTACATCTGCATCAAGTACCAACAATATGTCTCAAAGGGAGGTACGGTGATACCAAGGTGGTCATACTGTTATATTGGAAGGGGAGATAACACAAACACCATAGCACCCAGAGTTATGGTTCTTAAGCATGAAGCGCCGTCTCAACCTTGTATACAATTGTGCCAAGTACCATCAATAAATCTCAAAGGGTATTGGCGTTATGGCCATCACAAGGTTATATTGTCAGGGGAGATAATTAAAAAACTAGGGCACCAAGAGTCGTGGTTCTTGCACGTGACACGCCTGCTTAACCTCATGTACAACTGTACCAAGTACCATCAATATATTTCAAAGAGTATTGGAGATATGGCCATCACAAGGTAGTGATTCTATTTTAAATGGAAGGGGAGATAACGCAAAAACCATGGCACCCAGAGTTGTGGTTCTTGTGCATGACACGCCATCTCAGCCTTGTGAACAACTGTGCCAGGTACCAACAATATATCTTAAAGGGTATTGGAGTTATGGCCTTCACAAGGTAGTCACTATATTTTAATGGAAGGGGAGATAACTCAAAAACCATGGCACCCAGAGTTGTCGTTCTTGTGCATGATACGCCGTCTCAGCCTTGTGAACAAATGTGCCAGGTACCATCAATATATCGCAAAGGGTATTGGAGTTATGACCATCACAAAGTAGTCATTCTGTTTTTTAAAAGGGGAGATAACTAAAAATGATGGCATCCCGAGTTCTGGTTATTGCGCATGACATACCGTCTCAGCCTTGTGAACAATTGTGCCAAGAACCATCAATGAATCTCAACGGGTATAGGAGTTAAGGCCATCACAAGGTTGTGTCTACGGAAGGGCGTACAGACGGACGGACGCCAGGCTGATCGCTGTATCCACCGAACCTATTCGGTCGGGGGATAAAAAGAAAGATTTTATATAGTTTTAAGAGAAATATCTAAAATTTACTGACCATAACACTGAAGCACGATACTACGTATAATATGGAGATGAGTAACATAAGTAGGCATATAGCTTGCCAAGGATGGAACATGTATCAACTTCAATCTAAAGATAAGCTAAGTAACGTAAGTAATGTAAGTTGACTGAGTTGACTAATAAAACCACCGAAAGTCAATCTGTCAATGAAGTATAAGCCACGACAACACACCCATGTGACATGGAGCATTGAAAATCCATGATATTTCTCTTATTTATACTCCAAACGTAGCCGTTGTGAGCCGCGTCGCTAACGAGTGCCCACAACCTATGCCTTGAAGCAGAAATACGAACTCGTAAACCCCAGATTTCTATTTAACCCTTTTAGTACCAGAAACCCCAAAACGGGTAGCCTGGCAAACAGTGCAGGCCCAGATCAGACGCCGCAGAACGCGGCGTCTGATCAGGGCCTCCACTGTTTGCTAAAAGCTCAGCTAGTTTCCAAATAAATTTTGATGAAAACACAACCTGACACCCCTAAATTTTGAAATGAACTTCTGCTATATTTAAGGAGGAGGATTCCATTTGGTACAAAAAGGGTTAAGGGGGTGTTCTTTACACAGGCTTGTTAACATGATGTCACGAGGCATAATCGGGATTGTTAGATCTTTTTATTAATCCTTTGTGTGTGTGTGTGTGTGTGTGTGTGTGTGTGTGTGTGTGTGTGTGTGTGTGTGTGTGTGTGTGTGTGTGTGTGTGTGTGTGTGTTCAGTTTTACGTCCCACCAACAGCTAAGGTCATACGGAGACGGGATCTCGGTTTAAAGACTTATCCGAAAGTCTGCAGAAGCCCGGAATCGATCCTGCAATCCCTGGTTTATCAAGGGAGTAGCATTACCACTGTACCACAGAGGCTTCTATAATCCTTTTTGCACCAAATGGAATCTTTCTTCTTATATATAGCAGGAGTCCATTTCAAAATTTAGGGGTGTCCGGTTGTTTCAAAATTTATTTGGAAAATGGCTGAACTTTTAACAAACAGTGGAGGCCCTGATCAGACGCCGCGTTCTGCGGCGTCTGATCTGGGCCTGCACTGTTTGCCATGGTACCCGTTTAGGGGTCTCCGGTACTAAATGACGAAGCCCTAATGCGTATTCACAACATAGGGGAGACCGGGGATGGTTGATGCATTTTTAGACTTTTTGGTATATCTCGTGATCTGTGTGGTCATTTCGATGGATTTATTGTCTATTTATTGCGACTGCATTAACTTGCCCCTTAATTCGGCGGAACCATTTAGCTGTAGCAAGAAAGTAAACATTACCATTGGGTTTGGATGGTATTGTATGGCGGGTATTGACCGACCCAAGGAGCTTATAATGAGCTCTTGCCGACCACAATAGCTAACTTTAAGATGAGCAAGTAATTTATCTTACCAATATTGTAGTCCGTCTTTTAATTAACTACACGTTTCAAAACGACATACGCTTAACTTTATCTGGGTATATTTCTGCCGGAGAAAAACCACCTGACCTTCCGTTGCAGAACTTGGCGCCTCACATGTGACCCGAGTGAGGCTCGAACCACAGCGGTGAGAGACCTAATGGTTAAGAGTCAGCGCTCTTAGCCACAAGGCCACGGAGGCCCGTAGCAGGTCGGTATCTACATCATAATAGATAAAACTCGTCACATTGTCATATTTTATTAATATAGACAAAACAGCAATCAGCACAGCAGTGACAACCCAACTTCAAACAATTATTCAATTGAACACTTTTAAACTGATATTTTCTTTTCTTTTCAAGCGCTGATGATGTGTCCTTTTTGTCTTCACTGGAAATGGCTGTGTACAGACAATTTACCCCAAAGAACTTTTGCCCCCAATAAATGGACGTGCTGCCCCAACGAAGACACTCTGCTCTCCAAACATTAAATCATTGCCCGGCAAAAATACTTGAACAGAATCAATGTTTATCAAATATTAAGCGTACAATTTAACATATTACATTTGGTTAATATTTATGATGACATTTTATGTTATTGAGTTCCCATTTAAACTTCTGTCATTATGGTTTCACATATATTCTGTCATTTTACTTAAAGCGGTCCCTATAAGCAGTCATCGTATCATTATATTGTAGCATTTTAACTCTACAATGGGACTTCGTATCAGTATACTTTGTCATGATGTTATTAACAATTTGCATTTTTATATCATTGTAAATTGTGCCACCCTCTTAAAATATTGTACAAATAAATAAATAAATAAATAAATAAATAAATAAATAAATAAATAAATAAATAAATAAATAAATAAATTGTAATCGAGATTATATGTTATTGAGTTCCCATAATATCTTTGTCCGATAAACTTCTGTTATTATAGTTCCACATATTGTTATTCGGCCCCCGCCCATCGGGGCTTGAAAAAATAGCTGAAACCGACTGCACACGAGTACTGAAAAGTACAAGAAAAATATAGGTGTCAGATTTGCATGTTAATTTTTTCCAAAATATGATCCTGATTTCCTTTTAAAATGCCTGTCCAAGAAGAAGAAGGTTTGGAGGTACCAACGTTTATTACAGCAAGTACTTGCTTGCATTAGCAACATCCCTGCAACGCAATTCTGTACTTTTCACTTTTACCAGGGAAAAAATTGAAACCGCAACCGAAAATGACAGACGGACGGACGGACAGACTATAATCCCCGCTCCGCTTCGCGGCGTGGAATTAATCGGTTCATTTACTCATCATCCCCAACCAGTTTGTAAAGTTTCAGGACAATAGCTCAAATTGTTTTTGAAATATCTTGCTTACAAGCTTAAAACGCGAAAAATTTCAAAGGGCCGTAACTCAAGGAAAATATTGTATTTTTTTTTCAAAAGTCGATTCGTTTATCTACTCATCATCCCCAACCAGTCTGTAAAGTTTTGGGGCAATAGCTCGAACCGTTTACAAGATATCTTGCTTACAAGCTTAAAACATGCAACAGTTCAAAGGGCCATAACTCAAGAAAAAAAATCGGAATTTTTTTTCAAAAGTTAATTAGTTCATCTACTCATCATCCTGAACCAGCCTGTAAAGTTTCAGGGCCTCAAACAATTTTTTGAGATAGCTTGCTTACAAGCTTAAAACGCGCAAAATTTCAAAGGGGCATAACTCAAGAAAAAATGAATTTTTGTTGAAAGTTAATCAGCTCATCTTCTCATCATCCCCAACCATTCTGTAAAGATGCAGGGCAATAGCTCAAACAGTTTTTTAGTTATCTTGCTTACACGCTTAAAACACAAAAATTTCAAAGGGACATAACTGAAGAAAAAAATTTCGGATTTTTTTCAAAAGTTAATCAGTTCATCTACTCATCATCCTGAACCAGCCTGTGAAGTTTCAGGGCTATAGCTCGAACAATTTTTTAGATATCTTGCCGCGCAAAATTTCAAAGGGGCATAACTCAAGAAAAAAATTGATTTTTGTCAAAAGTTAATCAGTTCATCTTCTCCTCATCCCCAACTATTCTGTATAGTTTCAGGGCAACAGCTCAAACATGTTTTTAATTATCTTGCTTACAAGCTTAAAACGCAAAAAAAAAAACAAAAAAAAACAAAGGGTCATAACTGAAGGAAAAAAATTCGGATTTTTTTTTCAAAAGTTTATCAGTTCATCTACTCATCATTCCAAACCAGTCTGTAAAGTTTCAGGGCAAAAGCTCAAACAATTTTTGAGATATCTTGCTTACAAGATTTCAAAGTATTTTGCAAAGGGGCATAACTCAAGACAGGGGCATAGCCCTTCGAATTTTCTTCAAAAGTTAATCAGTTCACCACCTCATCATCCTGAACCAGCCTGTAAAGTTTCAGGGCAATAGCTCAAACAGTTTTTGAGATATCTTGCTTACAAGCTTAAAACGCGCAAAATTTCAAAGGGCCATAAGTCAAGAAAAAAAATCGGATTTTTTTTTCAAAAGTTAATCAGTTCATCTACTCATCATCCCAAACCAGTCTGTAAAGTTTCAGGGCAAAAGCTCAAACAGTTTTTGAGATATCTTGCTTACAAGATTTCAAAGTATTCTGACTAGAAAAAATGGAATTTTTTTCGAAAGTTAATCAGTTCATCTTCTCATCATCCCCAACCATCCTGTAAGTTTCAGGGCAATAGCTCAAACAGTTTTTGAGTTATCTTGCTTACAAGCTTAAAACGTCAAAAGTTAATCAGTTCATCTACGCATCATCCAAAACCAGTCTGTAAAGTTTCAGGGCAAAATCTCAAACAGTTTTTGAGATATCTTGTTTACAAGATTTCAAAGTATTTTTTTTTAAATGTGGCATTACTCAAGAAAGGGGCATAATCCTGACGAGAAAAAAACACGGGTCAATTATTTTTCATAAGGAATCTACATATGAAATTTCAAAAACGTAGCACCCATGGTGCTTAAGTTCATGGTTCATAAGGAATCCATATATGAAATTTCAAAAACCTAGCACCCATGGTGTTTAAGTTATGCTATGCAGTAAACAAGAGGGCCATGATGGCCCTGGATCGCTCACCTGATCCTATTGTACAAACGGAATTGTGGGTAATATATGGTGGAGTGGAGGGTTTGAGCAATTTTCGTTGGAGCCAAAGACCATTTCTGTGAAATTAATTCAAAATCAGTCTGCCTGTTTAAGAGTAGAAGTCATTTTGAGAAGTAGAAGTCATTTTTGATGAAATGACATCTCAAGCCCTGCCGCCCAATGAAACCAATGGGGATTAAATGCATTGATGGTTCCTATCGCACCACTTTGCCTAGACAGGCTAAAACCTTCAAAGTGGTTTACCAGTACTCCTGTAGAAGCACCTTGCAGCAAGGTGGGTTGGGGCCAAAACTTTCAAAAGACATCTGTCTCTAAAAGGAAGCAATTTTATAGGAACGTTCCATGAGTGACCCTCTAACATAATTGCTCAAAAAATTTTGCTTAACAGAGCATGATGGCCACCAGAGCTAATAAACCTCAAACCTCATTCCAGTCAATTAATTTTATCATCCATCCACTGGTTAAGGAGAAGAAGTCGTTTAAACTTTTTTCTATTTTTTTAGTTCTGGCAGCCATTTTGTACACCAATGCGGAACAGTTGAGCAATTTTGGTAGAGGGTCACCCAAGGAACATTCCTGTCAAGATATTTCAAAATCCATCCACTGGTTAAGGGGAAGAAGTCGTTTAAAGGTTTTTTCTATTTTTAGCTCTGGCAGCCATTTTGTTCACCCAAGCGGAACGGTTTGAGCAATTATGGTAGAGGGTCACCCAAGGAACATTCCTGTGAAATAATTTCAAAATCCATCGACTGGTTAAGGAGAAGAAGTCGTTTAAAAGTTTTTCTGTTTTTAGCTCTGGCGGCCATTTTGTTGACCTGAGCGGAACGGTTTGAGCAATTTTATTAGAGGGTCGCCAAAGGAACATTTTGGTGAAATAATTTCAAAATCCATCCACAGGTTAAGGAGAAAAGTGCGTTTAAAGGTTATTCTATTTTTAGCTCTGGTGGCCATTTTGTTCACCCGAGCTTAACGATTTGATCAAGTTTGGTAGAGGATCATCCAAGGCACATTCCTGTGAAGTAATTTCAAAATCCATCGACTGGTTAAGGAGAAGAAGTCGTTTAAAAGTTTTCCTATTTTAAGCTCTGTCGGCCATTTTGTTCACCCGAGCGGAACAGTATGAGCAATTTTGGTAGAGGGTCACCAAACAAACATTCCTGTGAAAAAATTTCAAAATCCATCCACTGGTTCAGGAGAAGAAGTTGTTTAAAGGTTTTTCTATTTTTAGCTCTGGTGGCCATTTTGTACATCCGAGCGGAACATTATGAGCAATTTTGGTAGAAGTTCAGCAAAGAAACATTCCTGTGAAATAATATCAAAATCCATCCACTGGTTCAGTAGAAGAAGTCGTTTAAAGGTTTTTCTATTTTTAGCTCTGGCGGCCATTTTGTTCACCCGAGTGGAACGGTTTGAGCAATTTTGGAAGAGGGTCACCCAGATTAAACATATTTTATTGCCTTTTTAGATATAGCAATGGGTTTTGGCTACAAGTTCTCGCAACATTAGTTACAGCCCTTCCCCTAAATTAAAGATACAAAGCGACAACATGGCAAATAAACAATTGTGAAGATACAAACAGACGAAAGAAGAGAAAGGAAATAATAGAAGAGTAGAAAAGTGTGCTGTGCTTTTTGCGACCCTCAATTTTTTAATGTGTCTAAGCCGACTACAGATATGGGAACAAGTTTAGCTTTTAAGCATGTCAAATTTAGAAATTAAGTAAATCTCTTGGTGTCTTTGATAAATCTATGAACAGCCTGAAAAAGAAGAATATTCTGTTCATTGGTTAAACATTGTTTACCATACAGTAAAGTATCCAGACTAAGTCGGTGAAAAGCGCGAGTTTGTCTTAACATAAGTATTATCTGAATGTTATAATTATTGCACTCGAAGAAATAATGGTGAGAATCTTCAATTTCACTTCCACATGTACACATTTTGTCGTTGTTCAAATGATTTTCATAGAGATCGTTTTTCAGGTCACTGCAGTTATTACGAATTCGCGCATGCCAGATTGATAATTTTCTGTTCCCTTCAGTAAAACAATCTGGAACGATTGCAACATTTAACATTTCTCCTTTTAACAAATATCTGAAAGACGTATATGTGTCCGAATCTTTAGATACAGATCGTAAATTGTTCCAGAGCCGAACAGAAGATGGCACACAAGATCTAGAAAAGACTTCAGTTCGAATGTACGGTGTGGAAATGTTATCTTGGTTACGAAGAGGATATTTTGATATTTCTCCAACAGTAGGTGGAATGATATCAGTTATATAGTTCGGCGTAAGAGTATTAACAGCCTTGTACATAAAACATAACTTTTGAAAATGTCTTCTATTTGCTAACGAGTCCCAGCCGCATTCTCTGTACAAATTAACAATAGAGACAGAACGTGTTAGGCCAGTTACAATCCGAGCAGCTTCATTTTGAAGTCGCTCCAGAGATGTCTTTTCATACTCAGTGCAGCTATCCCAGACGATAGATGAATATTCTAATAGAGGTCTAACGTACGAAAAATACATTTGGTTTAGGGCTTTACGACTAAAAGTATACTTCAGTTTTCTCATAATATCAATGGTCTTTCTTGCAGATGTTAAGATTTTTATCGATGTGGCTATGCCACTGGCCTGTTTTTGAAAGAGTTACACCTAAATGTTTATGACTGTCTACAAATTGGACTGCAGTTCTGTTAAAATTAAGTGCCGGTAAATTTCGTATAGATCTTAGGGAAAATAAGATCGCTTCAGTCTTTTCTGGATGGAAGTCCACCAACCATCTTGATGCCCATGCAGAGATAATAGCTAAGTCATGGTTCATGATACCTTCGATGTCATGAATGTCTGATGCAGAACAAAAGAGAGAACTTTCATCAGCAAAAAGTCGAACTAAACTTAAAAGGTTCTCAGTTATGTCATTAATGTATGTAAGAAATAACAAAGGACCAAGTACAGAACCCTGTGGGACTCCTGCAGAGACATGAAGAGCTTTGGAAGGAGTAGAATTGATTTGTACTATTTGTCTTCTGGACGAAAGAAAGTCAGATAACCATTTTAATAGCTTTCCTTTGATTCCATTTTGTCGTAATTTGAACAGTAGTCCACGGTGCCAAACTTTGTCGAAAGCCTTCGAAATGTCACAAAATATCATGCATGAAAACTGTTTTTCATCGAAGGACTGGCATATATGATGATAGATGTCGATGAGTTGGTATGTTGTCGAATGTCCTGGCCTAAATCCTGACTGATATTTATATATAAGGTTATTACTATACAGAAAGTTATACAAATGTTTAAACACAACACGTTCGTGAATTTTACCTAAGTTACTAATAAGTTGTACAGGTCTGTAATTTGACGGCATTGTCCTATCACCTTTCTTATAGATGGGAACAATACTGCCAAATTTCCAAATGTCTGGATAGATGCCTTCGTTCATTGAGCGATTAATAACTATGCACAATGGTTTCGAAATAGTGCCTGATACATGTTTTATCATTTTATTACTCATGAGATCAGGTCCGGAAGCCTTATTAACATTTAAAGTATCGATTATATCTTTAATTTCGTTTTCAGTAATCTCGATATGATCTAATGAATTGTTCGTGAGTTCAGCAAATGGTGGTAAAACTGCATTGGAGTCGTCTACAGTAGAAATTGAAGCAAAGTATGAGTTTAAACAGTTGGCTTTTTCTTCGTCAGAAACATGAAAGGTGACTTCTCCAGAGCCAGACACGGTGCTAAGTGGAGGAATTGAGGATACCGAATCAGTTTTTCTTACAAAATGACGCATTATTTTCCAGAAGTCTTTCTTACTATTCCTAAAAGAAGTCAAAAGAGATAGTTCTAAGTTATTATAAAATATTTCTTTCGCGTGCTTTTTCAGGTTGTTCACTTTGTTGCGGATTGTTCTATATTTAGCCTAATCAGATGGTAATGAAGATTTTACAGCTTTTCTTTTAAGACGGTCACGTTTACGAGAAGTTTGCCGAATTTTCTGAATCGTACCATTGCTTGTCTGTTGGTCTGATGGTCACATCTTTGTGTGGGATAGTTGATTTAACAAAGTCCATAAATTTTTCAACAAAAAAATTGCAAGCATTATTTACGTTTTCTTCCAGAAGACAATTCCAATCAAATAATCGAATTTTTTCACTTAGTTCATCAAAATTAGCATTTTTATACAGCCATACCCTACGAGTGTACAAAGTGTTTACAGTATAATTATGAGGGATCGTTACAAAAGTTGCAGAATGGTCCGATATGTCAGCAGGAATAGGAAGAGTACCAGAGTCACAAGCATTTATGTGCTCCGGTAGTATAATTGGATCAAGAAGGGCTCTACCACGAGTGGGAACAGTGATAATATTCCTTAGTGAATTTTCGAGTAGCACACCCTTCAACAAGCGATTATTCATATTCAGTAAATCATCATTTAAGTCACCCAGGATAATTATATTCCGACTAAGTTCCATGGCCTTTTCTAAATTAAAATTCAATGCATTAAAAAAGTTCGGATCCGATTTTCTGGGGCTGTAGAAGGTACCAATTAGATATAATTCATTATTTACCCGAGTTTCAATCCAGATACACTCGTCCCAGTATGTTTCCAAATCAAGTCGTCTTTTGTGGCACAAGATTGATGAGACATAAACCAAAATTCCCCCCACAATGGCTGTTTCTGTCTTTTCGATAAGGAGTTTCAAATTCCGGAAGTTTCAGTATTTCAGTTGACAAATTATGGTCAAGGTGTGTTTCCGTAAAAGACAAAATATCAAAATCACTCAAGTTATCAATAATGTAACTCAGTTTATTACGAATACTCCTAATATTGCAATGTAAGAATGATACGCAGTGACCATCGTTTGCTGGACCTGGGTTTAGTTCGACATCTCCTGCCATGATACATAATATCCATATTACGAAAACGTTAGCTGGACTAAAAACATCGTTCAACGTATATTTACAAAGTCTATAAAAAGCGTTTAAGGCTGATTTCAATAAGTATAATAAGAATGAGAAACTTATAACAAACTTAAACAGACCAATTGAAAACCTCCAAGAACTAATAGAGCTATCCATTTGGATACATAATCAGCACAGGCTTAAAATGGTTGAGGTTGACCAAACGGTCTGTCACCAGATTCATTTTAAGTAACTTCGCTTGAACAGTCAAGTACATCGGAGATCGCAAATTACCCAGCACATAAGAAAGAAATAGAAAGAACAAACATATACATATAAGAATGAACTACAACACATATTTGACAATAAGTTGACTATGAGAATAATGGAAACTCGAAGTGTGTGTGTGTGTGTGAATTCGGGTTTAACGTCGCTTTCAACAATTTTTCAGTCATATCACGACGGTGTCTGGTTGCGACAGGGAGCTCAATGCTCACGTTTATAGTGCTGCCTCACTGAAGTATCATGTCCAAGACACATTACATGATACCACACCCAGTCACATTATCCTGACACTGGATCGACCAGTCCTAGCTCTACCCCGTAAATCTGAGTGCCAAACGAGGAGCAGCTAGTACCATTTTAACGACTTTGGTATGTCGCGGCCCGGGATCGAACCCGAGACCTCCCGTTCCCCGGAGCGGACACTCTACCAACTGAGCTATCGGGGCCGGTGGAAACTCGAAGAATTACATATACAATTTAAATATAGAAGCTAAGCATGTTGTTGAAGGAAACTTAACATTAGAAGAACATGTCCATGTGAAGTAATGGCATTCAACATGGTGTCGGAAATGACAGATATTAGGCAAAATTGAGATATCTTTCTTATGTTTGCTCACAACATAGACTGTGGTCACTCGTTAGATTCGCCTCAATGAGGCGGTTCTAAGGAGTACCCACATTACATGCTTTTGAGCACGAATAAGTCAGTTAATATATACCCCGTAGCCCCCATTTTCCTCTACATAAAGTGGAGTTTATACGGACCCAAATTTAAGCTTGTTTCTGTGCATAAGGCGTCAGTGCAACGCCGCATCAAGCCCGATGCAACCCCCGACGTCACATCGACGCATCAACCCCAATGCCACGCCGCGACGCTGCAACGACGTCGACGCGACGTTACAGAAACGTCATTTAGTCGACTAGTTTGTTTCCATCGATGCTGGCGTCGATTTTCTACTTGTGATTCAGTCAGGCTCTACGAACTCAGCGGAAAAAAAAAAAAAAAAAAAAATAATAGCTTTAATAAAATAAAATGCTTTACACGATATATCACGTGAGACAATAATGATATGCTTGGGTGCACATATTTACAACTTAAACACGTGATAGTTCAACCACGCGGCGCCCGGGAAAAGTCGCACCAACACAGATGCAACACCTGTCATCGCATCGAAGGTTGATATGACGTTCCCAAAGCACGGCGGATCTGCTGCATCCAAAAACAAGTACGGTCTCAAACAATAATAATTGGTTATTAATGTTACGACAGCATGCAATAATGCTCAGTTATGCAGAAGCGATCAGACTATAAACACCCGGGCGCCACGTGACCAAATAATAAATGTAACATGGCAGACCTCGCACTATTCGGGTATTGCTTGATTTGAGGTTTAAAGTCCCCGTCAACACTGTAAAGGTCATTTTGGAGACGTTGCTTCCAATTTTGTGGGACTTTTACCCGACATTGAGATGAAATGACATCTCAAGCCCTGCCGCCCAATGAAACCAATAGGGTTTATAAGCATGCACGGGCCGACTCGCACCGCTTTGCCTGG
Organism: Lucinisca nassula; assembly: GCA_963580285.1. Taxonomy (NCBI): domain Eukaryota; kingdom Metazoa; phylum Mollusca; class Bivalvia; order Lucinida; family Lucinidae; genus Lucinisca; species Lucinisca nassula. The sequence goes on along the minus strand of OY757011.1, from coordinate 152,169,890 downwards.
ACAGGCTTAGATCCTCTAAGCGGTTTACCAGTACTCGTGTGCGGGTCGGTTTCAGCTCTGCGTGGAAGCATCATGCAGCCCATATATTTCTTCAAGCCCCGATGGGCGGGGGCCGCGCACTATTCATGTATTTAGCCACTAGAACATTTCCATTTCTTTACGGAGTCATACCAATATTACTAACAGTCCATTCATATGGGTCGACACATGAAGGTAAACGCACCAACAGTGATTTATCAATGAACCACACGTGACCTTGGCAAGACAAAATTTTATTTTTATAAACTGTGAGCAAACATACGAGTACGAAAGAGCATTAGGGCCAGGTATACTTTTTTTCTTTTGATAGGTTTCTCGAAATTTCGACTTAGTATCTCAAAATTTCGACTTAGTAACTAGAAATTTCGACTTATTAACTCGAAATTTCGACTTAGTAACTCGAAATTTCGACTTATTAACTCGAAATTTCGACTTAGTATCTCGAAATTTCGACATAATAACTCGAAATTTGGACTTATTAACTCGAAATTTCGACTTATTAACTCGAAATTTCGACTTATTAACTCGAAATTTCGACTGAGTATCTCGAAATTTCGACTTAGTAACTCGAAATTTCGACATACTATCTCGAAATTTCGACTTAATAACTCGAAATTTCGACTTATTAACTCGAAATTTCGACTTAGTATCTCGAAATTTCGACTTACGAGATATTAAGTCCTATATACACAGTTACGGAATTGAGACATTGGCTTGGCTAGCTAGAAGCCCGGATTTGAATCCCCTGGAACATATTTGGGAGATTCTTGGGCGTCGAATACAGAACATTGAACACCCCCACGCTCCCCTACCCCACCACCACACACACACGTGGCTAGAGCTGACCAGCCATCAATTTCGACGTCTGACCGATGGGATGAAACGAAGGGTCTAGGAATCTGCTGCTCTATCAAAATGATACATCTTGGACACGCAACGTATTCTGATACCGCATTTTCTGTCCGGTTGTTGCTTTGTTAAGTTAGTCATGGTGTTCGTGTTGCCTAGTTTACCATCTTTTGGGTCGATTTTTTTTACATTCGACCCAAAGTAACTGCCTACAGAAACTTCTCGCCTGCTATTGTCCACGTGACTATTGCTTACCATCTACACCATGGATGTACCGGTCATTTAATGAAGCTCTCTTCTGCGGCGTCTGATCAGAGGCTACACTGTTTGCAATGTCCATGTTCACCGGCCCAGTCTACATGGCGCACTGACGTCAAAAGGAAAGACTATAGCGCTGCTATAAATAACTGGTACCTGGATTTTGAACATGGTCAGTGATAGTCACGAGGTCAATAGTAGGCGGGAAGCTTCTGTAGTTAGTAACTTTTAGGTAATTGATAATTAATCGACCCAAGTGCGGCGTCTGATCAGGATCTACACGTTTTGCTTATAACTTAGGAATTTAAAGGATAAACGAAACATGTACCAATCCACACTCGAAGACAATCAACCCACCAGTGCTGTCAGTGCTTTGATCTATACATGATTTTTACTAGACCGCACACGATGAGAAATTTTGATACCGAAAAAGACTGTCAAATATGACTTTTAGCCCCCTTTTATTTTACTGAAACGGGGTTGAATTTGTTTGTTTGATTTGAGGTTTAACGTCCTCGTCAACACTGTATTGGTCATTTTGAAGACATTGCTTCCACTTTTGTGGGACTTTTACCAAACGTTGAGATGAAATTACTTCTCAAGCCCTGCACCTAATGAAACCAATAAGGTTTATAAGCATGGACGGTCCGACTCGCACCGCTTTACCTGAGTGGGCTTAGATCCTCTAAGCGGCTTACCTGCACCATGCAGCCTATCAACTTCTTCAAGCCCCGATGGGCGGGGGCCGTGAAACGGGATTGAATGCGCGACGTCCTGATGAGACAGAAAACCCTCTGTCTCTTACATGATACATGTTTTGGGCCTCTAGTTTTATAGTTCTTGAGAAATATTTGATAAAATTAACATTGGCCAATATAGAGAAAAAGAAGAATGAAAGAACATGTGAGAATACACCGAGAAAGGTCATTGGCGTTTACACGATACAAGTAAGCCGATAATGACCATAGTCTCACACTGTTATCACATAATTTGCATAATCTGCTTGATATAAACTTGTTTTCAAAGCGGGGGTATTATGAAACGGGGTGTTTAACATTAACTGTGTGTATAGGACTTAATATCTCGTAAGTCGAAATTTCGAGATACTAAGTCGAAATTTCGAGTTACTAAGTCGAAATTTCGAGATACTAAGTCGAAATTTCGAGTTAATAAGTCGAATTTTCGAGTTACTAAGTCGAAATTTCGAGTTAATAAGTCGAAATTTCGAGTTATTAAGTCGAAATTTCGAGTTAACAAGTCGAAATTTCAAGTAAATAAGTCGAAATTTCGAGTTAATAAGTCGAAATTTCGAGTTATTATGTCGAAATTTCGAGATACTAAGTCGAAATTTCGAGTTAATAAGTCGAAATTTCGAGTTACTAAGTCGAAATTTCGAGATACTAAGTCGAAATTTCGAGTTAATAAGTCGAAATTTCGAGTTACTAAGTCGAAATTTCGAGATACTAAGTCGAAATTTCGAGATACTAAGTCGAAATTTCGAGATAACTATCAAAAGAAAAGAAGTATACCTGGCCCTAATGCTCTTTCGTATACGAGAGATACCAGTACAGAGACGAAAACAACAAAGACCCAGGCGAGTCCGCGTATCAGCGCGGTCTCCCCAGGGACTTTGTAGCTCACAAATACGCAGCCGAAAACTGTACGTCCGATTCCACTAGTCGCCCGCAAATAAACCCACAGGGCACAAATCAGGAGATGCTGAGGGCCAACTCTCATGTGTCGACTCATACAATGAAATATTTGTTGGTGGACACTCCGTTATATCGGTTGTGCATGATTTTCATGTGTAGTCAGTACAGGTGCTTACAAATGGACATTTTTTTTTTTTTTTTTTTTTTTTTTTGGTTTGGGTTTTACGGCCCTTTCAAGATTATTTCACTCATATCGAGCCGATCGTTAATCAGAGGTGGGCGAAAACCGGAGTACCCGGAAAAAAACACCTGACCTTCCGTTGCAGAACATGGCGTCTCACACGTGGCCCGAGCGAGGCTCGAACCTACGGAGGTGAGAGACCTAATGACTAAGAGTCAGCGCCTACAAATGGACATAAAGCAAAGGCAAGAATAACACAGAACTTTTACGTTAAGATGGAAAAAGATTGTACAGTTAAAATTCAATCATTCAATCACTTTCGGAACCATAAAATATTGTTCGAAATAGGGAAAGTTCGAACTACTGAGGACAACCCACACCACCAGACCATCCGATATAATGGGGTAGTTACTTCAACATACATTATGTATATTTACGATATGGTACCGTCGAACCTCGATAACTCGAACACCTACGGGTTCATGAAAATTTGTGGTTCAAACTGCCGAGGTTTAACCATAGTTAGTGGTCATGAGGCTAATAGGGATCGCTTAAATATATACACCATCTTATATGAACTAAAGGTACATGTATGTTGTGGGTACTCATTAGAATCGCCTCGTTGAGGCGATTCTAATGAGTACACACAACAGGCCTTTTACAGCTCAAAACCGAGAAACCACTAAAAATATCTAAATACATGGATATCTGGAGATATTGGATGTGTTCTCCGGGGACTCATATTAGGAAAACACGTCCGTGTGAAATAATGTGTGTTAAATTACACGTTTTGGGTAAATATAATAACGTCTTTCTACACAGAATGCGGGTGCCCGTAAGAATCGCCTTTCTGAGGCAGTTCTAACGAGCACCCAGAGCCATCTTGTTCGGCAATAAAAGACAAATTATAATGCATACCCCCGCAAATCCGGCTCTTTTCTATATATAGCGGGGCCTAATAATAATAATAATCGACCTTATTTATAGATGGTAACACATTTAGTAAACTAGTACTAATCTTCCATGTGGCACTCTTTTCCTGGGTAGAACCAGTACTAAGCAATGTGGATAAAGTCTCTTGCTCAAGGAAACAACACTTGCCGCTCGTGGGGTTCGAACCCGGTACCTCTCGATCCCGAGGCCGATACTTTACCACTACACCACAGCGCTCCTAGAGGGCTCTTCTGTTCCTGGGCCTGTAATCGTGATGAAAATGAGGTCGAATTACCCAAAGTAAACGAGCTATTAATATTCAAATTTTCGTAGTTTCGCTGTATTTTGTTTGTACGCATCAGAATTGTCTTTTCTAGACAATGATAATGAGTACACACACACACACCCACATAAAAAAAAAAAAACTTTTGAAAATCAGAACAACAAAGAAAAATCCACAAATTAACAATTACGGCAAAATTCCCAATATCAAGACCACCCTCCCACATTAAAACCACCTACGGGACCGTTGAAAAGTAGTCTTAAAGACCACTTTTGGACAGTCCCACAGGTGGTCCCTGACCAAAGGACATTATAGGCAGAAAACACAAAAAAAATTAAGTGTACGCTTCAATATAAACTTTTCATAGCAGAATTAGTCTTAATTTTAGGTGGTCTTTACAGCGGAATTTCAAAGTCAATCAATATCTGAAGCTGATGTAAGAATAGGGACTTTCTGGAAGAGTTCGGATTATACATAGTAACCGACCAATCCGTGTTCGAGTCATCGAAGCCTCACTGTAATCGCCATATAATGCAATGACATCGCACATATGGATGCTGTTCTGACAAAATAAAATAATCTGTTGGTAAGATGTTCCAAAAGTAAGAACCTCAATGTCGGGTAAAAGTCCCACAAAATTGGTAGCAACGTCTCCAAAATGACCTTTATAGTGTTGACGGGGACGTTAAACCTCAAATCAACCAACCAACCAAAAGTAAAAACACGTACTGTACATATCAAAACAGTGTGTTTCCCTCACATAAGGTGTCCAAAGGGAGACTGTTAACAGTAAAGATATTTTTAAACTCGAATCATTCAATAGCCTCCCCGTCCGCCACGTCTACGGGACTGAGAATAAGACGCGCAATGTCATCCATAAATGTAATGCGCACAGGTGAAGCTTCATCGGTGATCTTGGCGCTGATCTTGCCATCTTTAGACCAGAAAGAATTTATTTTGCCATTCTTACGTAGTTCCAGGAGCTTTTTAACAAGTTGATGATTAAGGGTTTACCGAAAGTACAAAAAGTGGGTGGGGTACCCCTCAACATGACTTTTCTTTTCAGCCAAAAAGTCGGAGAAAAAGTTTGAATATACTGGAAAGTAACATGTCTTCAAACATAACATTATCTAATAAGCAATTATCAAACAGCTTGTAGGTTTACACAGGCGATGCAAAAAATGAGGGTGACAGCATTTGCGTTCAAAGTCATATTTACCTAATTTTTCAAGACCTAAAATGTACAGTGTACTGTTCTTGGAAGGGTGAACTACAATGTCTTAGAGTATTACTGACCAAAATTGTCTCCTGTCTAAGAACCATTTGTGCCACCACGAGATATTTTTCATAAGTTCTTTGGTCGCCATTTTTCATTCATGGGATTTGTAAACAAAATATCAACACTTATTTGGAAACGCATATCGCCTAATCGGCTTGACGATGTAACATGACAACTGTGCGCCGTGAAACAGGAACCCTTCCTGCATATTTTTGTGCAAGTTGGAGTATTTTACAAACTTACGATTAATCATCCATCAGGTCAATTTACTAGTCATTTTTAATCATAACAGCTGATTGGAAACATTTGTTGTTGAGCATGAGGAAGTCATGGCTTTATCACATAAATATTACTACGCCTCAAGCTGAGCTAGGACAAAACATCGGAAAAATTCCGATATGTCCTCAAGGTTTTTATTGTTTCATAAATCTAAATGACTTTTGTGCTTAAATTGCTTAAAATTGTTCTTGAATAAATGGTAATTCTTCAAAAATATGAATATTTTGGGACTATATTTTTGCGTTCGTGTCACCAGATATGGAAGTCCTTAGGTGTTTCCGGTTTCATTGACAAGCCTTTCAAAAAAAAATATGTTAACAAATTTCACAAATTTTGCACTGTAGACATGTGAATCAAGGTAAGTATTTATATAGAGACTTAGATTATTATGGATTTTGTTGAATGAATGATTAGGTTCAAGAGTTCGATTGTCGAAAACTCATCACTTATTTGTGTTTCAACATCTCGTCTAATTTACGTTATTGATAGTAAACCAAAACCTTGTGACCAAATCTAAACATGTATGGTGGTCAATAGAAGACGGCAGTTATGCGCTCGCTGCAATTATTTTGTGGCATACTGTCAATGTTTTTATAATTAAAATATGTGGCCCTGAAAAAGATACATAGTTCTTTCAGGAAAGAATTTGCTCCACAGGACCAAAATTGTTTCTTTTCAATTTAAACACTTATTGATAAGGGAGACAAAAATAATTTGGCTCCTTTGATTGTGTATTCTTTCTTTCTTTCTTTCTACTAAAACTGTGATCGGTCACATATGACCATTACTCGCAGGTGTACATTACATACTCGAACAGAGACGGGCAGATGCGCGTCTCTGTCTTTTTTTACAAAATTGTCTACGGTCTTGTGGCAGTGCCCCTCCCTGAATATATCCACCCTGTTAACATTAGTAGTCTACGGCACTGTCATTCCATGGCATTCCGACAACTCCATACTTCCCGAGACTATTACAAGTACTCCTTTTTTCCACTGGCCATTGTCCAGTGGAACGCACTACCAGAGACTGCTGTATGCTCACCAGACCTCGAGTCATTCAAGGTCGCAGTTAGTGAGTTGCAGCACTCCAGGCCCTAGATCCAAAAGTTGTTGTTTTTAACCTGATTTTAATCTCATCTGAACTATCATAACCTATCATCTTTCATCCCCTTCACTATTATGTTTTTAGCCTTTCTTTTCTTTAACACTCTGCCTTTTTCTATTCTACAGCGCACCTGCCTAGAATGTCCTTGCGGGCGTAAGGCAGTATATGGAGATAGATAGGTTTGCAGGATGAAAGCCTACACAGCAATCATCGGCCCCCGCCAATCGAGGCTTGAAGAAATAAATGGGCTGCATGATGATTCCACACAGAGCTGAATCCGAAGGCACACAAGTACTGGTAAACCGGTTTAATAGAGGATCTAAGCCTGCCCAGGAAAAGCCGTGCAAGTCGGACCCTCCATGCTTATTTATAAACCCTTTTGGTTTCTTTGGGCGACAGGGCTTCAGGTGTCATTTCATCTCAATGTCGGGTAAAAGTCACACAAAATTGGAAGCAACATCTCCTAAACGACCTATATAGTGTCCGCCCCCGCCCATGGGGGCTTGAAGAAGTATATGGGCTGCACGATGCTTCCACGCAGAGCTAATTCCGGCCCGCACACTAGTACTGGTAAACCACTTAGAGGATCTAAGCCTGTCCAGGAACCGCGGTGCGAGGCGGACCGTCCATGCTAATAAACCCTATTGATTTCATTGGGCGACAGGGCTTGAGATGTCTTTTCATCTCAGTGTCGGGTAAAAGTCCCACAAAATTGGAAGCAATGTCTGCAAAATGACCTTTTCAGTGTTGACGGGGACGTTAAACCTCAAATCAAACAAACAAAAACCTATATAGTGTTGACGGGGACGTTACACTTCAAACAAAACAGTGACATGAAAACAAGGGAGACAACTAAAACTTCCAATGATTCTGTTGTGGTAGTAGTTATTGTCCACCATACCTTTTTTCTAGACTACTTTTCAGCAACAAATATGTCTGGAAATTGTATTATTTTGATACACATTATGGGCACAAATTTGCTGTATACTCTACTGTAGAATATTTTTGAGCAATGACATTCTCACACATTGTAGCATAATAACTGATGAACCTATTTATGCAATTTAATTGACTATATTACCATGGAGAATATATTTGAACGCAAATGGATTGAAGCACATAAAGAGAGGTATGTTTTTCTCAATAATTCCTGAATTTCTGAAAAAATTCTAATAGAACATGTGAATAAGTTGAAATAAGTTATGGACCAAGTAACTTTTCAAAAAACTTGACAGTTTTGCAAAATTCAATGAAACAAATTTTGAACACCACACTATTACCCCACCCACTTTTTGTACATTCGGTAACCCCTTAAGCTTGGTGAGATCTTCTGTTACAAATATCTTCCCAGGATTTGCCTTAAGATTAGATTTGGCTTTATATACCAAGTCTTTGGCATGATATGACTTAAATTTAACAATGATCTGCATAATACCATTCTTATTAGGTCTACCGAGAGTGTGACTGCGTTCAATATCATCGGCAGAAATAGGTACTTTCATTTGTTCATTGATTGTTTTGACGACTATTTCATCACACGACAAACCGGGTACCTGCGGGACGTTAATGAAACGTAGAGAAGACCGTCTTCCATACTGCTCAAGGTCATCGAGCTTTTTATTGAGCGCCACAACACTAGACTGCAACTCTGATATTGATTTTTCCTTTAGTTTTAAAAGTTCATCTTTTGCTTTTATAGTTTCATCTCGCTCCTCTACAGTACAGCGTAACACTCGATTTTGTTCTTTGATTGGTTTTATGACGTCCCGTTCTAGCAAAGCCACAGTCTTGGCAACAGCTTCATTAATAGCAGCGTTTGTTATTGGTTGACAAATGGCTTGTAAAGAGGGGGTAATCTTCTGAATGAATGCCTTGTCATTGAAGGCTTCAACTACAACATTCATTATAGAATTAGAATTTAATGTTTCTGACTCAATAATTGGATCCAGAGCAAGTTGACACATTGTCATTGATGTATGTTTCTTCAGATCCAGCGAAACCCCTGTGGAGCCTCCACCCTGTTTGCGTTTTCTTTCAATGTCAATTTCCATTTTAGACTGATTATTGTCTTCATTAGACATTCTGGTACCTTAAATATTATGTACTATTATGTACTAGAAATAACGACACTCTTATAAACTTTGTACTTTGGCAAATAATAAAATTGTCTTGCCAACACTGAGAAAAGGGGTGGGGTATCGCCAAACTCGCGCCTTGTCCACAAACGAACTACAAGTTTATCAAATAAATATGAATGTTTGCTCAACAACAACGAACAGTTAGAGCAAATTCCGACTTTATGTTATTCCATGATAATTATTCAGTCCATAAACGTCACAATTTTCAGTGTAATTCTTCAAAATTCCAATATTTCACAATCCACTAACACAAAAGCATTCCTGCTATGCCGGCCGCTTACGAAAAAAAACAAAAACAAGAGGGTCACCCAAGAAACATTCCAGTGAAATAATTTCAAAATCCATCCACTGGTTAAGGAGAAGAAGTCGTTTAAAGGTTATTCTATTTTTAGCTCTGGCGGCCATCTTGTTAACCCGAGTGTAACGGTTTGAGCAATTTTGGTAGAGGGTCACCAAAGGAACATTCCTGTGAAGTAATTTCAAAATCCATCCACTAATTAATGAAAAGAGGTCGTTTAAAGGTTTTTCTAGTTTTAGCTCTGGCGGCCATCTTGTTCACCCGAGCGGAACGGTTTGAGCAATTTTGGCAGAGGGTCGCCCAAGGAACAAACCTGTCAAGTAATTTGGAAATCCATCCACTGGTTAAAGAAAAGAAGTCCTTTAAAGGTTTTTCAATTTTTAGCTCTGGTGGCCATTTTATTCACCCGAGCGGAACGGTTTGAGCAATTTTAGTAGAGGGGCACCCAAGGAACATTCCTGTGCAATAATTTAAAAATCCATCCACTGGTGAAGGAGAAGAAGTCGTTTAAAGGTTTTTTTTTCTTTTTAGCTCTGGTGGCCATTTTGTTCTCCCGAACGGAACAGTTTGAGGAATTTTGGTAGAGGGTCATCCAAGTAACATTCCTGTGAAATAATTTCAAAATCCATCCACTGGTCAAGCAGGAGAAGTCGTTTAAAGGTTTTTCTATTTTTATCCCTGTCGGCCATCTTGTTCACCCGAGCGGAACAGTTTGAGCAATTTTGGTAGAGGATCACCCAAGGAGCATTCCTGAGAAATATGATCAAAATCTGTCCAGCAGTTTTGGAGAAGAAGTTGTTCAAAGCAAAAGTTGACGACGAACGCACGGACGACGGACAAAGACCGATCCCAAAAGCACACCTTGAGCACTTCGTGCTCAGGTGAGCTAAAAAGCGGGACGGAAGGACGGAAGGACGGACGGTTGAACAGGACAAAACCAATATGCTCCCGCAACTTCGAAGTTGGGGCATAATGAAAGAAATGAAACAAGAACAAAGAGTAAATATATGGACTTACACTGAATGTTGTAATTAGAAAAATGAGAACTCAGAATTGATTTCAGGTCTGCATATTTATTTCATATTTCTGTTTTTGCCAAAGTAGGCCTATGATTGTCATATATTATTTCATATACATTACGAAAACACGCCTATACAAATTGATTGTAAACTTTACCACAGAAAAAAACTTTTTTTAGATGAAAAACTATGATAGTTTTCTTATTTCTGCTCAAAATATAGAATATGGGTATGCGTTAGAACAGCCTCATCGAGGCGGTTTTAACAAGTACCCACAATCTATATTTTAGAGCAGAAATAAGAAAGATAAGGTATACCCATGTAAACCCCAATTTTAGTGTATAAACGTGGGGTTGAAGGGGTCAAATTAATATAGGCGTGCTTTTCTGATGAAGTAACAAATAACAAGAAAATCTCAGATAAATGGCATTTAACAAAAGAAAGTTAATAAGGATGGTAGCATGGAACTTTAATCAATGAAAACAAAACTTTATTTTATCCACAAGCAATCACAATCACACTGCGGCAGCATATAAAAATGGATAGACAATGAAACAATGAGAAGTGAAAACAAGAAATTACAAATATCTTCTTAGTTTACTGTGATTTGCGAAAATAAAATTGCCAAAAATATGATCGGTATGATACTTGTTTACTTCCCTGACGTTTAATGCTAAATTACTCAAAATACAACCCAAAAGTATTTTTTTTTTTTTTTTTTTTTTTGTAAATCAAATCTGATAGGCCCGAGGGTCTGCTAGGTTGCACAGTACTGATGTAGTGCTGTGTATTTTCTCTGTAAACACAAGACTTTTTTTTATTTTCCAATGTAGTTTTATCACTGAACTATTTCTAATGAGTATATCTACAGAAGTCGGCATCGGTTGTTCAGCTGGATGCGTGTCTGACTGGTGATCAGGAGGACGTGGGTTCGATACCTGCTGGAGTCAGCAACATTCTTTCGTGAAGATTGATCATGAAATCTTTTCTACGGTCATTCTCTCCCTTCCGCAGATTCAAGGAGGGCAATTTTCAGTTTCTGGCGAAAGAATGTGCACTGTCCTGGTTAACTCTTATCCTGCTGTTCACAACAACCCCTATCTTTGGAAACAGTGTAGATCCAGATCAGATGGCTTCTGAAGAAGCCATCTGATCAGGATCTACACTGTTTGACATTCAGTTTAAGAATTTGTAGGAATAAGTTACATCAAGTAATCTGATTGGTTCAAAGTCAGAAATGGGTGTGGCTAAATTGAATATTCAGCAAGAGAAGGATTAACCGCTTACGTATAATGTTCAGAAAAAGGGGTAACCCTTCGGAAGCAAGGACTACCGCACAGAACAGAAAATTAGGCCTCATCAGCCCTCAAAATATTTCATGAATTCCGCAGTAAAATCGATGACCCAAAGGACTCGAATATGTAACCCAAACTATGAGGAGTTTAACCTGCCCAGGAAAAGTGTGGATAGGTAAACTGACCGGCTCAAAATGACCTAAATAGTATTGGCTGGGCCGTTTAACTCCAATACAAACAGACAAATATCTCCAGAAAAGTTCAGCTCTGGTTATGCTCCAGTTCATAAAAATTCAACACTTGATTTAGCTCCACGATTATATACCTTCTCGTGCAATTTTTGAATAGTTCGAACAAATTGACCTGAGACTGACCTTTATGCAAGGAATAAATTAGCAAATGATATCGCCTATAACGTCGGCTTTCGTAAACTTCTCGTGAATTGTCGGCATTTCGTGAAAAGCGACCCATTTACCGAGCTATGTATTGTATAACAATATCGCCATCGTCGGAAAACGACGAAGATAAAAACAGGCATTCAGTCGGGTATGAAATTATGTTAATAGAGTTCACCAGTCTCAGGTCAATTTGCTCGAGCTATAGCAAGAGAATACAACTAAAATGTGCCATATTAGCTTTAATAACTAATTGTCATTTACTTGTGCTTCACCTAAGCATCAACAGATTATCGGCCCGACCTGCTATATCTGACCACAGAAAGAATGGAAAGGGGCATAGATAGGCTATTAGTGTCAGATCGATGATGACCGAGGTGTGAACGTCATTATTTTACGTAGAAAGAATGAATTACGTGCCTAAGTTCTCACTGTTATTATACTGCTCGACAAAAATTTAGCCTACTGTGAAATTTAATGAAACAAGATTCTTAGAAACACCAAGGTTTTAATTTCAACAACTGAATTCAGATAAATTTTATCTTACCTTAAATGTCAATGTTTAAGGAACACAAAATCATCAAATTTGATATGATTCTGGAAACACAATGTCACAAAATGCACATTTTTGTTAAACTACAGAAAAAGCACATTTTCAGAGTGTAAAAAAGTATCACTTTGAAGTCGGAATAAATGCAGTGTCGAGTTCAGTAGCACTTTGAAACGTTTGAAAATTAAGATTTGATTATTAAAAAAATGTCACTCACATTGGACGTTCTAAATGGTTAACGTCAGTCAGGAACGTCGTTAATCCACTGTGTGTGTGTGTGTGTGTGTGTGTGTGTGTGTGTGTGTGTGTGTGTGTGTGAATTCGGGTTTAACGTCGATTTCAACAACTTTTCAGTCATATCACAACGGTGTCTAGTTGCGACAGGGAGCTCAATGCTCACTTTTATAGTGCTGCCTCACTGTAGTATCATGTGCCACACCCAGTCACATTATCCTGACACTGGATCGACCAGTCCTAGATCTACCCCGTAAATCTGAGTGCCTAGCGAGGAGCAGCTAGTACCATTGTTAACGACTTTGGTATGTCGCGGCCCGGGATCGAACCCGTGACCTCCCGTTCCCCGGAGCGGACACTCTACCAACTGAGCTATCGGGGGCCGGTACGGCGCTCGTGTAATTCTTGAATTCCCTGAACCAATTTTCGACTGAATCTTGCCTCCAAATTGTTCCATTCGTCGACTAGTGCACGTGCAAGGTCATCGAGCGTGTGCACGTCATAACGTTTCTGGCGTTACGTCCAAGACGGTCCCAAACTTGCTCAATGGGATTCATATCGGGACTCCTACTCGGCCTCTCGAGTTTCTCGATTCCTTCCTGGGCCAGAGAATCTGTCACAATACGTGCCCTATGTGGTCACGCATTATCGTCTTGAAATATGGGACTTGCGGCACGCTGTGCGTGAACATATGGGTACACTTTTGGTTCAAGAATGTTGTCAATATAGCGTTGACCTGTTAATGTCCCTCTTCAAACGACAAGATCAAGTTTTTGGTCATGACTAAAGCATCCCCACACCATGACAGAACTGCCACCAAACATTTCTGTTTCTGCTACAACGTTGTCCTTGAAAGCGTCCTGTCCACGTTTACGTCAATCACGAATTCGCCCAACGGTAAAACGTAACATGAAAGGACTTTCATCGGACCAGTAAACACGGCGCCATGTTCTCAGATTCCACCTTAGCCTGTCAGCAGCCCACAGCCTGCGTTCGCGCCTGTGAAACAGAGTCAAACACGTTCGACGCCGCGGGCGACGTGCCTTGAGCCAAGCCTTATTCAGTCGACTGTTTACAGTTCTTGAACTGGCTCTGACGTTTTGTCGTGTCCACTGCTGGCGAAGTTCGGGACACGAAGCTTTAGGATCTTGAGGCGCCCATCGAGAAAGCACTCTATCATTATCAGCAGAAGATACCCGGTGTCTCCCAGAACGTGGTCTGTCAGTGACGTCATTTGTTGCTCGTACTTCGAAATTAGTCTTATTACTTGGCTTTGGTTGATTCTAAAGCGTCTGGCAATAGCCTTCTGTGTTTGACCAGACTTCCACATACCAATGATGCGCCATCTGTCCTTAATTTGCACCGTACAGTATGCCATGTCGCAACATAACAGCCTAATTGCAAACTTGCAATTTTGAAACACGAGGATGTACCATGAAAATCTCCTGCCACGGACAACGCATGAATAATCAGCAAATAAGCATGCCATTATGTTAGTGCCGATATGTTTGTTTGACTTGAGGTTTAACGTCCCCGCCAACACTGTAAAGGTCATTTTGGAGACGCTGCTTCCAATTTTGTGGGACTTTTACCCGACATTGAGATGAAATGACATCTCAAGCCCTGTCGCCCAATGAAACCAATAGGGTTTATTAGCATGGACGGTTCGCCTCGCACCGCGGTTCCTGGACAGGCTTAGATCCTCTAAGCGGTTTACCAGAACTAGTGTGCGGGTTGGATTCAGCTCTGCGTGGAAGCATCATGCAGCCCATATATTTCTTCAAGCCCCTATGGGCGGGGGCCAAGTGCCGATATGTAAGACAATGTTTGACATATGAAATAAAATGTTTTTTTTATGTGTCTTATTTCTGATATTTTTTTTAAGTTTCAAAAATATGCTTAATTTTTGGTGAGCTGTATATAATCATATAGTCAACATCGAATATGCAGACTCATTAAGGTAGCAAACCACTATTCCAAGCTGTCGGCGAGACTCGGACACGCAGCGGACGAAGTTTTTTGAGCCGTAACAAATAGTACACTTTGCAACCCTTCTCTTTTGTGTTATCACTGCATTGTGACGTGCCACAGAATAATTTGAAGCTGGTTTCTATAGCTTGTACACTGTACAGCCAATGTAGTGGCTATGTAAACAAATCCTACCCCACCCACTTCTGCTGCTTTTTTTACCATTTTCTGCTGTTTTCAAGGAAGCCCTGGCAGCACACTGCATTTGCAAGGACAATTGTCAGAATTCAGCTCTATTGTACACCTACCAAAAATGAAAGGGGGCTAGAAATTGACCCCTGCCAGCCGTTTACTTTTTTAGCAATATCCAAATGAAGTCTGACAGCTATTTTAAACAGAAAGTGTAGCGATAAATTCGTATAGCAGTAGTTTCGTATTTTCAGTTAGATCCCTTGAAATCCAGGTCATGTGACCATGAATTAATTCATATTTCTCCACAATGACACAAAAACAATACACTGAATTCAAGATATTGCTTTCATAATTGCCAAACAGTATTTAGACACTGAATTTGATCCCTACTCTTACTTATGAAGAAATTTCCCCATGTGCACAGGCTGGAAACTGTGTACTGCTACCTAAATATATCTTGCCTGCTTTCTCAATGGGGAACTGCTCTTAAACTAAACCATTGCTCATAAAGAAAGAATCTTTTTAAGAGAAGATCGTTTGCATTACGATAACACATTCGTGCGAAATAGTGCATTTTTTCACGTCTTCAAAATGGCTACTATTCTGATGAAAATCTGTGATATTTTTCTTATTTATATTGCAAACATTGGTTGTAGGCGCTCGTTAGAACCACCTCATTGAGGCGCTTCTCACGAGTACCCACAACCTATGAACTGGAGCAGAAATAAGAAAAATAATGAATACCACCGTAAACCTCAGTTTTCCCTAAATAAAGAGGGAATAAGAGGGGTGTTCAATTCATGGACTTGCTCATGTGATGAATTTAGGAACATAGTTAATAGCCTAGCATACAAGAAGCCCCGAAGTTGTCTCCCGTTTGAAACAAATGGTTCAATGAGGGTCATTCTAAAATTCGTTTTCCAATACTTGCTACAAATCCTTCAGACTCTTTGAGAGTCTTTTCTGATTTGAACTCATTCGGGGAAGGTATCGTGAAATGTACGGAATAGGCGTCCTTTGTGATGTCAAATTCGTGATGAGCACTGTCCGATTTGTAATCGCTCAGCCAGAGAGGGTGGCATCTCAACTGATGGCACATAACTTGAAGTCGTTTGTCAATTACCAGCAAATCCGGGTGTTCTTCATATAATTTGTACACCAGTTCAACCGCGTGATACGTGTGGTGTTTGCCTGTATAATATTTGAAAGAATCTTGCCAAAGCTGGATAAACCGGGAGTTTGGTCTTGCTAATAACACTCCCATGTTAATTGTGTCTGGGAATCCTTCTCTTGGATACATATCTTTGAAAAAATCAAGAGATGCTATAGTTTCATATCCCGCTGACACAAGATCATCAATCGGTTTAAGCCAGTATACATCCCAGTCAAGATAAATTCCTCCGTGTCGCAAAAGAACATCAGCACGGATAATGTCACTAGCGTGTAGACGGAGTCTAATCGGATTCTGATATACAGTCTTTAGATGGCCGTAATATACTATTTCTACATTGGAGTAAGTTTTCATTTTATCAAAATACGGGCGGGCCACTTCTGTAATGGTATCAATATATATAAGTATCTTGAGAGGTTTGACGAATTTCTGTGTGCTCAGAAAGCTTAAAAACATGTCGTATTGTATGTCATGTGGACCTAACCAAACATAGTGGATGATCTTTGGTATTGGTTCAAAGGTCGCCTGTGGTACGAGGAGTTGAGGACTTCCATAAAACAGCTTCCTTGCAAACATAGCAAAGGACGAATTTTCTCTCATAATATCAACCGGAAAAAGATCTTGCATCATTGAGCACATTCCGTTCACTGTAAATTCTTTCACAGAAACACACCTACAAACTAAGGCTTTCTCGACTCTGTCTGCAGAATAAGGCAAGATAAGAAACCCTAATGACAAGCTCTCCGTCAGTGCCGCTTGATATGTCGGGGATGTCTGACGCCAGAAATCTGTAGTTATCAATGTGTCTATATTGACATAAATGCCACCAGTTTGCCCTAAAACTGACAGTATAGGAGTTATTTCTCCCCAGCTTAAATGCTTAAATTTGTCGAAAACCCCCAGCTCTTTTACCTGTAAAGTAGGAATTGATGATATTGCCTTACCATACCAGTCATTATAATCAAACTGACGTGTGTTGATACCGTGGCGTGTATACAATACGATTACGTAAGGCTTTAAAATCTTTGAAACGCTCAATATACTGAGGTAATTTCGAAATGTTAGTGTGTCGGTCCATAAAATCTGGTATACAACTCTTGGTATTTCAGTTTCAAAGGGAATGTTTCTCGTTTTGTCGCTGACTGCTGTTTCATTCATTGACACACATGGAAGAGAATCATTTGTCTGAATCTGTTTCCTGAGCTTATTTTCTAAATGAATCGTTGAGAGTTTGTTGATATTACTCATGTCTGGATACAATACTAGCAGAGCTGTAAAACACAGCAATGGGATCGCCAACAAAAGTGGACACGTCTTTCTTCTACTGGGACAAAGCATCGCTACACATAGAGATCGCATAGATCCATACCTTAAAAAGAAAAAAAAACGGTTTACGTATATTAGCCCTTCTCTTGCTAAATATTCAGTTTAGCCACACCCATTTCTGACTTTGAGACCAATCAGATTTCTTGATGTAATTTATCCCTACAAATTCATAAATTGAATGTCAAACAGTGTAGATCCTGATCAGATGGCTTCTTCAGAAGTCATCTGGTCTGGATCTACACTGTTTTCAAAGATGGTGGTTGGCGTGAACAGCAGGATAAGAGTTAGTCTAGTAAAACCCAGTGACGTCACACACCCATCAATCTTTACACCTAGTCAATTATATTATTTGCTAACAGAATTTTCCGGCAAAAATAGATTAAAAACGAACAAAAAAACATAGGCCTGACATCCCTTATAAGACAAATGGACTTGTCCAACATATAACAATGGAACAGTCCGCTAGTATACCATGGGTTAATCTCCGCATTTATGTAAACAAAAAGACAAAGATGTTCCTGAATTGCTCACTGGATTACAAGATGTCACAGCTTCTGAATGAAAAGGACATGTGACAGCCATCTTACACTTAGATAAATGGCCACCTCGGCACATTCTTGCAAAGTTTGAATGTGGAGCCTCCATGGGAAGGGGAAAAAGTTTTTCGTAAGGCTCTGGTCACTTGATCAAGATAGCCGCTATGCCCATATATGATATCCGTGGCCTAATGGATAAGAGCGCTGACTCTTAGTCATTAGGTCTCTCACCGCCGTGGGTTCGAGCCTCGCTCGGGTCACGTGTGAGACGCCAAGTTCTGCAACGGAAGGTCAGGTGGTTTTTCTCCGGGTACTCCGGTTTTCGCCCACCTATGATTAACGATCGGCTCGATATGAGTGAAATAATCTTGAAAG
This sequence comes from Lucinisca nassula, assembly GCA_963580285.1. NCBI lineage: Eukaryota > Metazoa > Mollusca > Bivalvia > Lucinida > Lucinidae > Lucinisca > Lucinisca nassula. The sequence continues at coordinate 152,151,536 of OY757011.1, read as the reverse complement.
GGCCGTTAAACCCAAACCAAAAAAAAAAAAAAAAAAAAAAAAATGACCATATATGATAAAGACCTTTATAAACCTCCTCAGGAACCGAAAGGCAGATGACCTTCAAACTTAGTATGTAGCATCGGGGACTCGGGCCCTACCAAGTTTGTTCAAATAATCACCTTTGGGTGACTATGACCTATTTTACGTCAACGTCAAACTTGGTCACTTGTTCGTAAGGATTCGGTCACATGATCAAGATAGCCGCTATGCCCATATATGATAAAGACCTTTACAAACCTCATCAGGAACCAAACGGCAGATGACCTTGAAACTTGGTATGAAGCATTGGGGACACGGGCCCTACCAAGTTTGTTCAAATGATCACCTTTAGGTGACCTTGACCTTGGTCACTTGTTCGTAAGGATGGGGACACAAAGATAGCAATGCCCTTATATGGTAAATACTTTTATAAACCTACTCAGGAACCAAAAGGCAGATGACCTTGAAACTTGGAATGCAGCATCGGGGCCCTTTCAGGTTTATTCAAATGATTACCTTTGGACGACCTTGGCCTACTTTACGTCAAGGTCGAACTTGGTCACTTAGGCATTTGTATGCCCGGGAGAAAGGTAAAACAGTGGAATTGTCTGATTCTATTGTAGCCTGATATTTGTTAACATCTAAACGGAAGTTAATCAATTCCAACGGTCAAGGTCCTGACCTTTGTCCTGGATGGCTCAGATCCAGTATTTTATCTTCTACTCCAGTAAACTGTTTTGCTGATTGAAACCAAATTATATATGGAGTCTCTATTGGATGAGGCAATGAAAATAGATTTGTGAGATCGGAGTCAAAAAACCAAGATGGCAGCCATGTCCATATATGGGCTCCTCAGGAACCAAAAGGCGGATGCCCTTGAAACTTGGTATACGGCCTCAAGGACTTGGACCCTTCCAATTTCGTTCAAATGATGCCCTTGGATGACCTTGATTGATTTTACGTCAAGGTCAAATTGGTCACTTGTGCATTTGCATGGGAAAAGGCAAAACGATGTGTTATTTTTCTGATTCTAGTGTTATCTGTGTCATCAGAATTAAATTTGCAATTAGCTAAAAGGAAGGTGATAAAGTCTTTGAAAGATCAGGAAGAAATCTGTTTTGGTCTATTAAAAATTCGGATGAGGTTTTATATAAATTGAAATCCAGACGTTTTCGTGCTTCAAGTCTGTCTACTTACGATTTTTCCCAATCTTTACACTATACTTCCTCATAATCTTATAAAAGAAAAACTTAATGATTTAATTGAATGGGCTTTTGACAGAGAAGATTCTCTCTATCTTGCATGTAATGTCAGTAATGCATTTTTCACTTCTAAAGAGTATAAGAATTATACACTTTGCTCATGTCAGAAAGTGTGTGATGCTCTCACCTTTCTACTTAACAATATTTATATTGGATTCGGTACTAAGTTATTTAGACAAATTGTGGGTATTCCGATGGGTACGAATTGCGCACCTCTTGTGGCTGATCTGTTCGTGTATTGTTATGAAAGAGACTTCATGTTGTCACTTTCCATTGATAACCAATATGAAATTATTGAAGCTTTTAGTTCTACTTCTAGATGTTTAGATGATTTATTAAATATTGACAAGATTTACTTTGATGGTTTGATCAGTCAGATTTATCCCCTAGAACTTCAGTTAAACATGGCAAATTCCTCTGATACCGAGGCCCCCTTTTTGGATTTATATTTATCTATTGTAGATGGATTTGTTTCTTGCAAAATTTATGATAAACGTGATGATTTTGATTTTGAGATTGTAAATTTTCCTTTTTTGGACGATGATGTTCCTCGTGCGACATCGTACGGGGTTTATATTTCGCTGTTAATTCGATTCGCTAGAGTGTCTAGTCATGTATCCGACTTCAACACTCGTAGTAAATTATTTACCGCTAAACTTCTTAATCAGGGGTATCTGTATCATAAACTACGTAAAGCCTTTCTACGTTTTATAGACGCAATTCTGATTGAGAATCATTTGTCTGAATCTGTTTCCTGAGCTTATTTTCTAAATGAATCGTTGAGAGTTTGTTGATATTACTCATGTCTGGATACAATACTAGCAGAGCTGTAAAACACAGCAATGGGATCGCCAACAAAAGTGGACACGTCTTTCTTCTACTGGGACAAAGCATCGCTACACATAGAGATCGCATAGATCCATACCTTAAAAAGAAAAAAAAACGGTTTACGTATATTAGCCCTTCTCTTGCTAAATATTCAGTTTAGCCACACCCATTTCTGACTTTGAGACCAATCAGATTTCTTGATGTAATTTATCCCTACAAATTCATAAATTGAATGTCAAACAGTGTAGATCCTGATCAGATGGCTTCTTCAGAAGTCATCTGGTCTGGATCTACACTGTTTTCAAAGATGGTGGTTGGCGTGAACAGCAGGATAAGAGTTAGTCTAGTAAAACCCAGTGACGTCACACACCCATCAATCTTTACACCTAGTCAATTATATTATTTGCTAACAGAATTTTCCGGCAAAAATAGATTAAAAACGAACAAAAAAACATAGGCCTGACATCCCTTATAAGACAAATGGACTTGTCCAACATATAACAATGGAACAGTCCGCTAGTATACCATGGGTTAATCTCCGCATTTATGTAAACAAAAAGACAAAGATGTTCCTGAATTGCTCACTGGATTACAAGATGTCACAGCTTCTGAATGAAAAGGACATGTGACAGCCATCTTACACTTAGATAAATGGCCACCTCGGCACATTCTTGCAAAGTTTGAATGTGGAGCCTCCATGGGAAGGGGAAAAAGTTTTTCGTAAGGCTCTGGTCACTTGATCAAGATAGCCGCTATGCCCATATATGATATCCGTGGCCTAATGGATAAGAGCGCTGACTCTTAGTCATTAGGTCTCTCACCGCCGTGGGTTCGAGCCTCGCTCGGGTCACGTGTGAGACGCCAAGTTCTGCAACGGAAGGTCAGGTGGTTTTTCTCCGGGTACTCCGGTTTTCGCCCACCTATGATTAACGATCGGCTCGATATGAGTGAAATAATCTTGAAAGGGCCGTTAAACCCAAACCAAAAAAAAAAAAAAAAAAAAAAAATGACCATATATGATAAAGACCTTTATAAACCTCCTCAGGAACCGAAAGGCAGATGACCTTCAAACTTAGTATGTAGCATCGGGGACTCGGGCCCTACCAAGTTTGTTCAAATAATCACCTTTGGGTGACTATGACCTATTTTACGTCAACGTCAAACTTGGTCACTTGTTCGTAAGGATTCGGTCACATGATCAAGATAGCCGCTATGCCCATATATGATAAAGACCTTTACAAACCTCATCAGGAACCAAACGGCAGATGACCTTGAAACTTGGTATGAAGCATTGGGGACACGGGCCCTACCAAGTTTGTTCAAATGATCACCTTTAGGTGACCTTGACCTTGGTCACTTGTTCGTAAGGATGGGGACACAAAGATAGCAATGCCCTTATATGGTAAATACTTTTATAAACCTACTCAGGAACCAAAAGGCAGATGACCTTGAAACTTGGAATGCAGCATCGGGGCCCTTTCAGGTTTATTCAAATGATTACCTTTGGACGACCTTGGCCTACTTTACGTCAAGGTCGAACTTGGTCACTTAGGCATTTGTATGCCCGGGAGAAAGGTAAAACAGTGGAATTGTCTGATTCTATTGTAGCCTGATATTTGTTAACATCTAAACGGAAGTTAATCAATTCCAACGGTCAAGGTCCTGACCTTTGTCCTGGATGGCTCAGATCCAGTATTTTATCTTCTACTCCAGTAAACTGTTTTGCTGATTGAAACCAAATTATATATGGAGTCTCTATTGGATGAGGCAATGAAAATAGATTTGTGAGATCGGAGTCAAAAAACCAAGATGGCAGCCATGTCCATATATGGGCTCCTCAGGAACCAAAAGGCGGATGCCCTTGAAACTTGGTATACGGCCTCAAGGACTTGGACCCTTCCAATTTCGTTCAAATGATGCCCTTGGATGACCTTGATTGATTTTACGTCAAGGTCAAATTGGTCACTTGTGCATTTGCATGGGAAAAGGCAAAACGATGTGTTATTTTTCTGATTCTAGTGTTATCTGTGTCATCAGAATTAAATTTGCAATTAGCTAAAAGGAAGGTGATAAAGTCTTTGAAAGATCAGGAAGAAATCTGTTTTGGTCTATTAAAAATTCGGATGAGGTTTTATATAAATTGAAATCCAGACGTTTTCGTGCTTCAAGTCTGTCTACTTACGATTTTTCCCAATCTTTACACTATACTTCCTCATAATCTTATAAAAGAAAAACTTAATGATTTAATTGAATGGGCTTTTGACAGAGAAGATTCTCTCTATCTTGCATGTAATGTCAGTAATGCATTTTTCACTTCTAAAGAGTATAAGAATTATACACTTTGCTCATGTCAGAAAGTGTGTGATGCTCTCACCTTTCTACTTAACAATATTTATATTGGATTCGGTACTAAGTTATTTAGACAAATTGTGGGTATTCCGATGGGTACGAATTGCGCACCTCTTGTGGCTGATCTGTTCGTGTATTGTTATGAAAGAGACTTCATGTTGTCACTTTCCATTGATAACCAATATGAAATTATTGAAGCTTTTAGTTCTACTTCTAGATGTTTAGATGATTTATTAAATATTGACAAGATTTACTTTGATGGTTTGATCAGTCAGATTTATCCCCTAGAACTTCAGTTAAACATGGCAAATTCCTCTGATACCGAGGCCCCCTTTTTGGATTTATATTTATCTATTGTAGATGGATTTGTTTCTTGCAAAATTTATGATAAACGTGATGATTTTGATTTTGAGATTGTAAATTTTCCTTTTTTGGACGATGATGTTCCTCGTGCGACATCGTACGGGGTTTATATTTCGCTGTTAATTCGATTCGCTAGAGTGTCTAGTCATGTATCCGACTTCAACACTCGTAGTAAATTATTTACCGCTAAACTTCTTAATCAGGGGTATCTGTATCATAAACTACGTAAAGCCTTTCTACGTTTTATAGACGCAATTCTGATTTGGTTTCAAAATTCAATGTTGGACTTAAAACTCTTCTGCAACATGGCCTATCGGAACCCGAATTCTATGGTGACTTAGTATATAAATTTAGAAAAATACATGCCTGTAATGACTCTAGTACCCAATTTCGTAAAATCGTTCGTCGATATATAAAGATTGGGTACAACAAAAATGTTATAAAACAGACTGCATGCATGGTGGTTAACCCAATCACGGTTGGCAACTTTGCTTCCCTCTTTGATAGCACACCGATGGGTCGGGCTTAAGATTATATGACGGTTCCAGCGTAAAATCGTCTTCTCCAGTAAACTGCTGGACTGATTTAAACCAAATTATACACAAGGCCTTGATGAAATGAAAATGAAAATAAATTCGTGGCACTGGAGTAACATGTCCAAGATGACCACCATGCCCATATCTGGTAAAAAAAAAACTCTCCTCTTGAACCAAAAGGCATATTACCTTGAAACTTGATATGCAGCATCGGGGACTCGGACCCTACCGATTTTATTCAAATGACGAATTTAACGTCAATGTCAAATTAGGTCACTTAAGCATTTGTATGGGAAAAGGGCAGAACAATGTTGATTTTTTTTCTGATTATATTGTAGCCTGTGGTATCGAATTGATATTTGACAATCAGCTATAAGGAAGTTGATCAATTCCAAAAGTCAATGTCATTTACTGATCTTTGTCCTGAATAGCTCAGTTTCAGTATTTTTATATTATGCTAAGGTGATTGAAACCAAATTACATATGGGGCCTCTATGGGATGATGCAATTGAAATTTATTTGTGGGATTGATGTCCCATAACCACCCTAATATGGTAACACCCTATGCAAATATTTTTTTTTCAGGAACCAAATTGCCCGTGACCCTGAAACTTGGTTTAGTTTATACTAATTTATTTTAGTTCGATTGCGATGAAAGCTTCAAGCTTATTGAATCGCTCTCGAACACTCATTCCGGTTGTTTTCACGCGCGCGAGAGAGAGGCAGTGGCTTTTACACCACTGCTACCCATTTACACCTGGGTGGATTGGAGCAGTGTCATTACGTGTCTTGCCCAAGGATACACCTCGATTCCTTGGCATACCTTCGAAACTTGGTTTGTAGCATCGGGGAACATGGTCTATTTTAGTTAACGTCAAGGTCAACTGATCACTTAGACCGTTGCATGTCAAAGAGGCAAAATCGTCATTTTTTATTCCGTTGTATCGGCATCAAATTTGGATTGATATTCCTGGCAAGTTTGCGAAGATGGTGACTTTTGGTTGACCTTGACCTAATTTATGTCAAAGTTGTATTTGATCACCAAACAAAAACACAAAAAAGCAGGGAATTTTGTGATTTTGTTGTTGCCTACGATATCAAACTTAATATTTGCAGGTTGATAATTATGGCTGAGACGGTTACCATGCCCATGTAGAGGGTCATCTTAACAACATTCCTAGGGAGTTTAAATAAAACTGGACCAAAGGTATGGGAGTAGTTGCCGTTTACAGATTTTTCTATTTCTGCTCTAGCGGCAATCTTGTTCATCGGACCAGAATTCGTTTTAGCTAAAGGGGCTGGCATTAAAGCAAATTGTTGACGTTTTTCTATTTCTTTGGAGCGGAACCGTTTTTGCTATTTGGTAGATGATCACCTAAGCAACATTCTTCTGAAATGTGAATGAACTTTGCCTATGGGTAAAGGTGGAGTTGTCGTTTAAAGATTTTTTTTCATTTTTATAGCTCTGGCGGCCAGCTTTTTTCAGCGGAACGGAACGATTTTACCTATTATGGTAGGGAGCTAGCTAGGCAACATTCCTGTGAAGTTTTAATCTAATGGGCCTAATGATTTAGCAGGAGTTTGCATTTAAAGCAAGTTATTGGCGACACATGACGCACGACGAACGACGAACATTGATGATCACTAATGCTTATCATGTTCAGTTCGCGCTCAGGTGATCTAATAAAGATTTTACAAGCACTTTCTTTCAACATTTGACAGAATTCTATACATTTTGACGTCCTCGCCCATAGGGGCTTAAAGAAATATATGGGCTACATGATGCTTCCACGCAGAGCTGAATCTGGCCCGCACACTAGTACTGGTAAACCGCTTAGCAGATCTAAGCCTGTCAGGAACCGCGGTGCGAGGCGGACCGTCCATGCTAATAAACCCTATTGGTTTCATTGGGCGACAGGGCTTCAGATGTCATTTCATCTCAATGTCGGGTAAAAGTCCCACAAAATTGGAAGCAACGTCTCCAAAATGACCTTCACAATGTTGACGGGGACGTTAAACCTCAAAACAAACAAACAAACTATTCATTTTGGCATCTTAATATGTATATTCTGGATTTAAACCAATCAAGTTATCCCTCATTAATATAGCCAGTTCTTTATCAGTACCCAGTATCACACCACGTGAACAAGTCCGTGAAATGAAGACCCCCATATACCCCACTTTATATAGAGAAAACTGGGGTTTACGGGAATAAACATTATTTTTTCTTATTTTTGCTCCAAGACATATGTTGTGAGTACTCGTTAGAACCGCCTCAATGAGGCGGTTCTAACGAGCACCCACAACCTATGTTTGCAGTATTTATAAGAAAAATATTACGATTTTTCATCATAAAAGTAGCCATTTTGAAACAGTATCGCACGGGTGTGTTATTGTAAAGAGTTCTGTGATGCCATGGTACAAGGTTTTGGGTCGCCTGTTTATCAATTGACACAAAGTTACGAAGCAAAGGAATTTTCGGTCAAAAATAAATTAAAAACACAAAAATAGGCCTACCACCCCTTATATGACAAATGGACTTGTCCAACATATAGCAATGGAAGAGTCCACCAGTATACAATGGGTAAAAAAGGCTAAGTACATGACGTCATGCATGAAGATACCTCTTGGTTTCTCTCTAAATTTCGGCGCACCCCGCCCATCGAAGCTTGGAGTAAAAAAGATTGGGCTGCGTGGTGCTACCGCGCAGCGCTGAAATCGACCGAACTTGAGTACAGAAAGAATAGTGATACGAGTCGGAGCTCCTTAAATCCTAGAGGTTTCTATGGTGGCTGGGCTTGAGATGTCATTTCATCTCAATGTCTGGTAAAGGTAAAAGTCCCACGAAATCGGAAGCAACGTCTCCAAAATTAGCGAAGGGACGAAACAAACAAAATCTACATGTCAGCTAAAGTAATCTTTCAGTATGCGAGGGTCAAGTGGAATATAGCGAAAACCAGTGCTTCAGCTGAAGTGCAGGACCCGCCGGATGCTTTTAGCTTTATGAGTGTTACCATATATGGGTATGGCGGCCATTTTGGTCATGTGACCTGGACCTAAAACGGTTCCCCCAATAGATGCGCCTTATCGTAAGGAGCAAAAATATATCTTATACTTTAGAACTGTATTCTGAATCGCTTGCAGGATAAAATGCATTCTCACTTTTCCAATACAAAAAGCATATGTGTCAAAGCTTGACCTAGGCACAAAGAAGGTCAAGGTCAACCCAGGGTCACCATTTTAGCAATTTATGATGGGCCTACTTCCCAGATGCTATTTATCAAGTTTCGTGGAAATCTGCCCAGTGGTTCTGGAGAAGACTATTTTTGAAGGGTTTTTACCATATATGGCTTGGCGGCCATTTTTGTCATGTGACCTGGACCCCATGAGCAAATTTTGGTTTCGCCCATCCCATAGAGGCTCCATATGAAATTTGACTTCAATCGGCCCAACGGTTTCCGAGGAGAAGCAGTTCGAAAATTTTCACATTTTTCGCCTCGGCAAGGCTATACTAAATGGAATGTAATACTTCGCAAGTTCATTAGTGAGATCTCATTAATATCTATCAGTATGGCAAAAATTGTTTAAATATTCCAAGCGGTTAAGTCACTATCACCAATTTTCACAAACGGGTTACGGACGGACAGACAGACAGACAGACCATATATGGCTTAGTGGCCATTTTGGTCATGTGACCTGGACCCCTTGAGCAAATTTTGGTTTCCCGCTTCCCATAGAGGCTCCATATGAAATTTGACTTCGATCGGCCCAACGGCTTCCGAGGAGAAGCAGTTCGAAAATTTTCACATTTTTCGCCTCGGCGAGGCTATACTAAATCGAATGTAATATTTCGCAAGTTCATTGGTTAGATCTCATTGATATCTATCAGTATGCCAAAAATTGTTTAAATATTCCAAGCGGTTAAGTCACTATCACCAATTTTCACAAACGGGTTACGGACGGACAGACTGACAGACTGACAGAATGACCGAATGACAGAATGACACGGTGATTTTAGGGCACTCTAGAAAATCAACCGACTTCAGTCGGTCGTTTTTTCTGCGGGTCGTGCAACAAGTCTTCGAATGTGATATCGAAAGTTTTGCATATTTCCACCCGGTTAACAAGGCCGTGAAACGAACATCATTGTAGACCCCACCTCGCATATGCGTAATATGCATAACGTACGTTAGGTTTTTCACTGGACTTCACTTTGCTTTAACTGCACTCATGGCGCTTCTTCAAAATTCGACAGGAGCCAAATTTTAGGACGCGCCCTTCCAATACGCTTCTTAAACGATCTCGCTCCTGTCGCGCTGTGTAAAAGGACGGTTTATTTTGCAGTGAACACCATAGAATAGTTCCTGCTTCACACCAGCTGGCAATTATGAGCCATAGGTTGATCAGGTCGGATGACGAGATTCAATCTAGACAGACTAGGAGTGGTCAGTCGGCAGCAAGTAGGTTAGTAAGTAAGTAGGCAACAGAAGAAATGGTCAAGTTAGCAGAACAACATAACCAGCAGCAAGTACTGGTCAAGTTAGCAGAACCAGCAGAAAGAATGGTCAAGTTAGCAGAACAACAGAACCAGCAGAAAGAAATGGTCAAGTTAGCAGAACAACATAACCAGCAGAAAGAAATGGTCAAGTTAGCAGAACAACAGAACCAGCAGAAAGAAACGGTCAATTTAGCAGAACAACAGAACCAGTAGAAAAAAATGGTCAAGTTAGTAGAACAACATAACCAGCAGAAAGAAATGGTCAAGTAAGCAGAACAACAGAATCAGCAGACAAAAATAGTCAATTTAGCAGAACAATATAACCAACAGCATGAAATGGTAAAGTTGGTGTAAACAATATTTATTAACTTCTTCTGAATTACAAGAGTACAATAACACGTTGTATGAAAAAAAGTTCCACAGGATTTGAAAACAAGCGTAAATGCTTATACTAATCATCTCCTGATGATGGTCAAGATAGCAGAACAACGGAACCAGCAGAAAGAAATGATCAAGTTATTAGAACAACATAACCAGCAGAAAGAAATGGTCAAGTTTGCAGAACAACATAACCTGCAGAAAGAAATGGTCAAATCAGCAGAACATCAGAACCAGCAGAAAGAATTGGTAAATCTAGCAAAACAACATAACCAACAGCAAGAAATGGTCAAGTTAGCAGAACAACAGAACCAACAGAATAAATGGTCAAGTTAGCAGAACAGCAGAACGAGCAGAACGAAATGCCCAAGATAGCAGAACAACAGAACCAGCAGAAAGAAATGGCCAAGTTAGCAGAACAGTAGAACCAGCACAAAGAAATGGTCAAGTTAGCAGAACAACATAACCAGCAGCTATAAATGGTCAAGTTAACAGAAAAACAGAACCAGCAGAAAGAAACGGTCAAGTTAGCAGAGCAGCAGAACCAGCAGAAAAAAATGATCAAGTTCGCAAAACAACATAACCAGCAGAAAGAAATGGTCAAGTTAGTAGAACAACATAACCAGCAGCAAGAAATGGTCAAGTTAGCAGAACAACATAACCAGTAGAAAGTAATGGTTAAGTTAGCAGAACAGCAGAACCAGCAGAAAGAAATGGTCAAGAACCAGCCGAAAGAAATGGTCAAGTTAGCAGAACAACATAATCAGTAGAAAGAAATGGTCAAGTTAGCAGAACAGCAGAACCAGCCGAAAGAAATGGTCAAGTTTGCAGAACAACATAACCAGCAGAAAGAAATGGCAATCTAGCAGATCAGAATCGACATAATAAAAAATAATGATGATGATGGTGGTAGTAATAATTTAATAATAATAACTATAATAATAATAAATAGCAATGATAACAACAAAAACAACAATTTCTATACTTAGTCGTTATTAACGACAACGCCTGGGTCTCCATACAAACGCCACACTTACGTAGGTAGCCAACAAAGGCGTTCGTATGGCGTACAAAGCGTTCGAACTATTCTACTGATGCGTTCGTTTCGTTGGCAAGGCGTACACGAAGAGTATGTGAGACTTATCAAACCTGCCACGTATGTGCTACGTTTGTCAGTTGCGTGCACATTAATTACGTCGCAGCCTCGTGTACAAGGATCCAGGAGTATTAGCCAAGTAAGCTGGTGTTGCTGTGGCATGCCTTTCGTATCGCGTAGTAATCTGACACGCCGTGCATACGCAAGCCTGTTAAGTTTTGTTTGTTTGTTTGTTTGTATTGGAGTTTTACGGCCCAGTCAACACTATTTAGGTCATTTTTGAGCCGGCCAGTTTACCTATCAACACTTTCCTGGGCAGGCTTATACGTAAGCGGTTAACCACTACAGTGCACATTCTTTCGCCAGAAACTGACAACTGCCCTTCTTGAATCAGCGGAAGGGAGAGAATGACCGTAGAAAAGATTTCATGTTCAATCTCCACGAAAGAATGTTGCCGACCCCGGCGGGAGTCGAACCCGCGTCCTCCTGATCACCAGTCAGACGCGCATCCGACTGAGCCACTGAGGCCTGCAGCCTGTTAAGTAATGTTGTTAAAGGAGTGCCTGAGGATGTTTCAAATAAATCTGTTTTGATGTAAAGCTGTTTTGGGGTCGATTGTAATCGCCAGTCCATCCAGATTTAACATTAGACTAAAATTTGGCCTTAATGCATACCCAGACATCCGTGAGGAAACAATGCTCCATATTCAATCAGTTTCAAAAGTTCTTCATATCTAAAAATGAAACTGTCGATGGAGCTGCATATAATAATGTGTATTTTCTGTCAATTAATTTCATGAAAGCATCTGCCCTCCTGTTTACTTTTCAATAATTATAAACTTTACACAGGGACTAAGTTCTCCGAGTACAATTCGATGAATGAAAACATCGCAGGTTATACAAATCAACTCATTTTGAAACAGGTAAATGGCAAACGATAAGTCGCTATAGAATGACTGAAATCAACCATCTCTGGTTGCTCTAGAGGAGGCTCCAATGCTCTTGGAGGCCAAGCTATAACGACAGTACCAGCATGAACACTGGGGTCTGGTCTTTTTCCTTCTTCCACGACCTTGCGGAGGCGTAATTTTATGACAACGCTCGTTTACAGAACGAATGAGTGCAGAGTGCGTGGACTTGAGTTTATTAGATGGGCCCCGTCAAGCGATTTTGGTACTTATCGCCTATGCGAGCAACGAAGGTTCAGGCGAGCCTGCGCATCCGCGCAGTCTCGCCAGAACCTTCGCTGCTCGCTCATACAAGCAGTGAATCAAGAGGAACCTTCAGACAGAAAGCCATATCCCTGGCCGCTCTGAATGGCTGGGCATGCGCAGTTAAAATTTGTCATGACGGAATGCTCGAAGACCCGCTTGGCGGGGCTCAGATAACGAAGGGCGCACGAAGTGCACTATAAGATCGTGGTAAACGCAGAGTAATCTCGTGGTGCCATCTGAAAGGTCTTTAAATAATAAATATGTAGTACAAAATTGGAAGCAACGTCCTCAAAATGACCTTAACAGTGTTGACGGGTACGTTAAACCTCAAATCAAACAAACACAATATGTAGTAAAACGTAAAGGACGTGGTGCGTGATTAAGCGCGCGACAAAACTTAACTGGGACGATTTGAAGCAGACACACCCTGACAGGGACGTAGAACCAACTTGAAAACTGTATTTCTTTCTGCATTTTATCCAATTCTACATGCGTTTTTCAAGTACAGTCTTCGTGTGACGGGGCTGCTGGATTGCGGACGAAGGTCTCTGCCGTCCTTTCGGAACGATAAAACTCAGTGCGCCTGTGCAACTTTACTTCCTGATTGTTATCGCAATGCTGGCTGTTACGTACTTGGGGAGTCCCTGTAATTTTAGGCTTATTTGGAAAATAAATAAACTCTCTCACCTCAAGGTATGCCAGAGAAACGACCCGTCCAGGTATCTTTTCATAGTGATGACGGGGTGGCTGTTGGGCCAAGATAAATAGGTATATGGGGCCGAGATGACTCGGGGACGAGGTGACTAGGGTCCGAGGTGGCAGTGGGGACGAGGTGGTTTAAGGTCGAAGTTTCCGGTTACCCCGAGGCCGGCCCACACGTCTGGTAGTAGCAAATGATATCCGATGCGTCTGGGACTAGCGTCTACAACATAAAATCAAAGACTTGAGAAGCCTCAAAGTCGGTGAATTACAGGGTGTTTGATCAGGCTCTACACTATTTGGGTCCAACATTTGTATGTGAAGAAACGTTATTATTAGTGGTTAACATATAACATTTGAAAGTATTATCCGATTTTCGACTAAGATGTCTATTACAGTTGCAGGAATGATTCTGGAGTATTACGTGCATTTCTGTTTCTAACATACTGTGACAAGTACATAGTAGACGTATTCTTTTACAGCTCAAACACTGAGGTTTTCCTGGTGATGTTTTTATATCTACTTCAAACATCGATTGTAGGTGCTCAGTAGAACTGCGTCAATGAATAGGTCCTAACGAGTACCCACAAACCTTGTTCATTACGATAACACACCCGTGCGACATTTTCCAAAATGGCTACTTTTCTCAGGAAAATCCGTGATATTGTTCTTATAAAAACTGCAAACATAAGTTGTGGGTGCTCGTTAAAACCGCCTCATTGAGAGGGTTCTAACGAGTACCCACAACCTATGTCTTGGAGCAAAAATAAGAAAATATTGTTTACCCCCGTAAACCCGTTTTCTCTAAATAAAGTGGGGTGTTAGGGGTGTTCATTTCACGGACTTGTTCATGTGATGTTTTAGAAGAGAAATAAGAAGAATAATGTATGCCATGCTGACCCTATTTTTCTCTGAAAAAGTGGGTATTTTTTTTTTTTTTTTTTTTTTTGGTTTGGGTTTTACGGCCCTTTCAAGATTATTTCACTCATATCGAGCCGATCGTTAATCAGAGGTGGGCGAAAACCGGAGTACCCGGAGAAAAACCATCTGACCTTCCGTTGCAGAACTTGGCGTCTCACACGTGGCCCGAGCGAGGCTCGAACCTACGGCGGTGAGAGACCTAATGACTAAGAGTCAGCGCTCTTATCCACTAGGCCACGGAGGCCCGTGAAAAAGTGGGTATATGGGTGTGTTAATTACATAGGCTTGTTGACCTTATGGGTCTTAAAAAAGTTTGCTCTTTAAATTGGGATCTTGTAAACCACAAGAATGATGCAGTAAGCAATTATGAGCTGCCACATTTAATCAGATTATCTGGTCATTCATACTAATAAAGAATGCAGAGGATTGCACTTTCTCTTTCAGCAGACATAACACGCAGAATATACTATTTATCAATGGTTTCGGGACTAGGCAGGTACTACATTTTGAGCGGAGGATTAAGTGAATCCAAAGGCATATACAAAAAGCGATAGCTAAAATACTTCTAAACACCACTCAATAGATGGAAGATGAGAAGGATCATCGAGCGACAACTAACTATGTTCTAGAAAAGGGTTATCCTTTGGAAGCAAGGAATACACCACAGAACTGGAAAATATGAAGTGTATATGTTTTCTGGGCCAGACTAGCTGGTTTCGGCCAGTTAGGCCTCATCAGTGACCCTCAAATATTTTCAAAATTCCATGATGGAATCAATCATCCCAAAGGACAAAAAAATATAAACTGTACTATGATGTAGGGCAGGGAGACTTTTTACGGCCGCCACACATTCCCAGACACCAGCTGTAGTGACGTTAAATATGTTCTAGAAAGGGTTATCCTTTGGAAGCAAGGAATACACCACATAACTAGAAAATATGGAATGTACAGTTCAACCTGTATTAAGCAAGTGCCTAAGGGATAGTCAAAATATGCTTGCTTAAGCAAGTTCTTGCTTAATACAGGTGAAATTTAACACATCTGCCTTTCTTGGGAACTGAATGCCTGCTTGCTTAAGACAGGTTGCTTGCTTAATAGAGGTGGCCACTAAGACAGGTTTTACTGTATATGTTTTCTGGGCCAGACTAGCTAGTTTCGGCCAATTAGGCCTCATCAGTGACCCTCAAATATTTTCAAAATTACCCAACAGAATCAATCATCCCAAAGGACAAGGAAATATAAACTACACTATGATGTAGGACAGGGAGACTTTTTACGGCCGCCAAACTTTCGCAGACACCAGCTGTTAAATATGTTCTAGAAAGGTTTATCCTTTGGAAGCAAGGCATACCACCGCAGAACTTGAAAATATGGAGTGTATACGTTTTCTTGGCCAGACTAGCTAGTTTTGACCAATTATGCCTCATTAGTGACCCTCAAATATTTTCAAAATTCCACAGGGAATCAATCATCCCAAAGGACAAGAAAATATAAACTTCACTATGATGTAGGGCAGGGAGACGTTTTACGGCCACCACACATTCCCAGACACCAGCTGTACTAGCTGTTCTAGAAAGAGTTATCCTTTGGAAGCAAGGAATACCTCACATAACTGGAAAATATGGAGTGTATATGTTTTCTGGGCCAGACTAGCTAGTTTAGCCCAATTAGGCCTCATGATTTCCCCGACTAAAAAAAAACGCGAAATAAACAGGTATTTTAATAATAGAGAAACTCACCATAAGCGATAGAAAAAAACACAAGATTTCGCATATATGCATTTGAGTATATCGCATTATGTATTCCTGTTCTACACAACAAGTCACTATGGATCAATTTTCATTACTATAGATTAGTGAGTGAGTGAGTTTTAGTTTTACGTCCCATCAACAGCTAAGGTCATACGGAGACGGGATCTCGGTTTAAAGACTCATCCGAAAGTCTGGAGAAGCCCGGGATCGATCCTGCGATCCCTGGTTTACAAGGCGAGTAGCGTAACCACTGCACCACGGAGGCTTCTACTACTATAGATTAGTAATCAAACAAAAAATCAAGTAATAAATGGGCCCCGTCAAGCGATTTTGGTACTTATCGCCTTCGCTGCTCGCTCAGTTATTGCTTTTTCACGACTAAAACCTACACGTACGCAACTACAATAAAGGCCGAACCTGCAATAATAACACAAAGCCTTTCTGTCATGTCTTCAAGGTCTTCACGTAATAAACAGACCTGTCTAATGAAATCTTTGTAAACCCCACATGACATGGGGAAAAGGGTTTACAATGACACATGATCTATATTAAAAGCAGAAAAAATACGTATTTTCATTTAAAGAGTCAGTTTTAGAGGCACAAAAGAAAATAATATTCTACAATGGTGTCTCACCACACTGTCAAATCAGGCTTAATATATACATTAGTTAAAAACGGACTTGAATATACTGGATGGCCACTGATGAAGCCTAATTTGCCGAGACTTGCTAATCTGGCCCAGAACATTTGTACACTGGACAGTTTTCAGTTCTTTGGTATATTCCTTCCTTCCAAAGAATAAAGCATTTCCCTTCGCTTTATGACATTTTATCATATGACGTCGCGTCTGGACTGTAATAATTCGATAATCGACTAATGGAATAAAATAGCAAATTAGTTAGATCATCGTGGCGCCCGTAACGTTACATGTACAATGTCCTTAACGACGTCGCGTTTACTGATGTCGGAATAGTGAC
This sequence comes from Lucinisca nassula, assembly GCA_963580285.1. NCBI lineage: Eukaryota > Metazoa > Mollusca > Bivalvia > Lucinida > Lucinidae > Lucinisca > Lucinisca nassula. Next base: position 152,134,644 of record OY757011.1, on the reverse strand, counting down.
GGTTTTGTTAAACAATCGTGAATAAAATGCGTTTTAAATGTCATTTGATAAACAGAATCTTGCACTCGTGCTCATGCATTATTTAATTTATTAAACTCGTTGAGGAAAAGGGGTAAAATGCGAGGCTTAGGGATCAAATGCTCGGCGAAGCCTCACACTTCATCCTATTGCCTCAACTCGTTTCATAAATTCAACAAGACATGAACACTCGTGTAAGTCCTCCTCTATGTATAGACACACATTAATGACATTCCTTTTGCTTGTTTCTTACCCTTTATCAGTTGTTGCCCTCTAGTTTTATTAACCCGCACTGTTGTCACTTGTTACCACAACACACTAGCTCCAGATAAAGCGAAGCAAAAATTATATTTTCTTAATTACTCTTGCGAATCTAATGTTTTGAGTACTTCTTAGAATCGCCTCAACCAGGCGGTTGTATGTAACAAGTATAGTATACCATAAACACAAGTTTTAATTCAGAAACATGAATAACAAATCTTTCACGAGGATGGTTTAGGTTAGGCGAAGGTGTGAATCTTTCTGACACTGACTTACAGTTGGACAAGGCCTTCTGCCCTTGCATCAGGTATGGGTAGGGAGGAAATGTTATTATGTCTATATCCCAGCAGGCACATGACGCGATTGTGACGTCACATCGACGTCAGTGCGACGTCATGGCGTTCCTGCAACGTCCCATGCCTGCTAGGTAGTTTCTATACACCCTGGTCTTCCATTTATTTTCCTTTTTCTGACGTGTCTTTCATTTTCTTCTGTCTCTTTATTCTCTTTCTCTGGGAGAATACATAAAATGACCCAAAATGGTCGACGCGTCACTAAACCCCAATACAAGCAATTAATCCTCGTTATTCCCCCGTATCTAACACAAATTCTATACATATTGAAACTCTATGAACCAATTTAGCCTAACTATAACAAGAGGGCCACAATGGCCCTCGGTCGCTCACCTGGTCCATATTGTACAATTGATATTGTCAGTAGGAGAGTTGCTAAGGCCGTCGTCAAGATTTTAATTTTGTGTAAGCTTCCGCGAAAGAGATTATTTAGCAAAAATAATTGTGAAATCGGAAGCTACTTCCGGTCATTTTAACATAAGCATACAGTCGTCAGAAATGATAAAATTAGCATTCAAAAGCACAAATGAAAACATCAACACTTCCTAAAACGTTTCATTACTTCAGTTATGGTTGCCACTGGAATGGAACGTTTCCAAAGCTTCGTTTATTAAGTTACCCATATTTTTAAACAAACTTCTGGTCAAACAGTGCCGGTCAGTTATTTTGGAATAAAAAAATGGTCAGAAAAAAATTTTGGTTCAAATTTTCCTAAAATGTTTGTTATACATTATTCTGTCTTCCAGCTGAGTATCTACACGAAAGTAAACACAGTATTGGAAATGTTGACGTCAGAAGTTTGGTCAATATTTGACCTATGCGCAACGCTTGCACACACATATTTTTAAAATACATGGCTGCGAAGAAATGAAATGAAAAGTTATTCAAAATTTAAACGATGAAAGAAGGCGTGTTTTGTCAAAATACGTTATGAACCTTGGTTGTTAGACCACAACTAAACTAACTGCCTCTGGATTGCTTTATTTTTGTCGGTAAGTTAAGCAGTTTCACACTTTGATACGGCAACCGAGGTAATGGTCAAATATGACCGACTCCGAAGATAGATAGATAGACAGAAGCGGTTTGTGAACACGTAGATCAGAAACAGAATTTTTACTGGTGTCACATCCTTAGACAATCCTTCACCAGATCCATGTAAATCCTATGCAAAACGCATCACTGGTACGATTCTCTCTCTCTCTCTCTCTCTCTCTCTCTCTCTCTCTCTCTCTCCCTCTCTCTCTCTGTCTCTCTCTCTGTCTCTCTCTCTCTCTCTCTCTCTCTCTCTCTCTCTCTCTCTCTCTCTCTCTCTCTCTCTCTCAAAGTCTATCTGACGGCACTGTATCTGTCGGTATTCCATTTAAATACTGCAGCCTGTGAGTTGTGACTGCTATATGTTTGAGCCTTCAGAAAATGACACCGACTTCCATCATAGCTTGGAGAAAATTGGATTGGGCTGCATGAGCTTCTGTGCCGAGCTGAAACAACCGACCGAACTTCGGGGGGGGGGGGGGGGGTGCAAATGACTTTTAGACGTCCATGCAACATCATGCTGTTGCATCGACCTTGATACGACGTTGCGTAAACGTTGTGTGCCCGCTGGACAAGCGGATAACTGGGGTGGTAGTCTTGAGATGTCATTTCATCTCAATGTTGGGTGGGGCAAATGACTTTTAAACGTCGATGCACCATCATTCTGTTGCATCGACGTTGATACGACGTTGCGTAAACGTTGTGTGCCCGCTGGACAAGCGGGTAGGCCTACCTCGGGTGGTAGGCTTGAGATATCATTTCATCTCAATGTTGGGTAAATAATGTATTCCCCTGTTTGTTTGTTTGATTGATTGATTTGAGGTTAACGTGCCCGTTAACACTATTTAGGTCATTTTGGTGACATTGCTTCAGTGCTTTAGAAGCCTCCGGGGTGTAGTGGTTACGCTACTCGCCTTGTAAACCAGGGACACAGGATCGATCCCGGGCTTCTCCAGACTTTCGGATGAGTCTTTAAACCGAGGCCCCGTCTCCGTATGACCTTAGCTGTTGATGGGACGTAAAACTCAAACACTCACTCACTCACTGCTTCCAATTTTGTGGGACTTTTTCCGAACATTGAGATAAAATGACATCTCAATCCCTGCCGCCCAATGAAACCAATAGTGTTTATATGCATGAGGTTAACATCCTGAGCGAGGATTTTAGACTGTTTCGTTCTGTATTTGTTTAAAGTCCCCGTCAACGCTGCATGTGTAGGTCATCAGGACTCGCACCACTTTGCTTGGGCAGGCTCAGACCTTCTAAACAGTTTAACAGTACTCGTGTGCGGTCGGTTTCAGCTCTGCGTGGAAGCATTGTAAAGTCCAATCTAATTTTGAAAGCCCCGGTGGGCGGTGGCAAAGTATACCCCTGTAAACCCTAGTTTTACTACACTTAAAAGTGGCGTTTAAAGGGTGTCAAAATTATATAGGTCTGTTTTTGTGGTAGTACTCACCCATCGGGTTTTTGGTCGATGTAAATCAGTAATAGAATGACAATCGTTATGGTTGAGATAACTTATTTTGCGGCATCTTATCTGGATCTACACTGTTTGCATTCGTATGTGTGAACAGTAGACTCTGTAGACCCTTAGATTTATAAAAGCTCAGTAAAGACCCGACCCCCGCACATTGGGGCTTGAAGAAATAGTTGGGCTGCTTGATATTTCCACGCAGAGCTAAAACCGACCGTACACGAGTACTGGTAAACCGCTAAGAGGATCTTAGCTTGCCCATTTCATCTCAATGCCGGGTAAATGTCCCACCAAATTGGAAGCAACGTCTCTAAAACGACCCACACATGCAGTGTTGATGGGGACGTTAAACAAATACAGGACAACGTCGGGACGACAACGATGCGACATCCTTTAACTCTTGCTCATTTCATTTCAATGTCGGGTAAAAGTCCCACAAAATTGGAAGAAACGTCTTTAAAATGACCTACACATGCAGTGTTGACGGGGACGTTAAACAAATACAGGGCGAAACAGTCTAAATCCTCGCTCAGGACTTTTTTTCTCAGCCTATACTCAGACGGGGGTTTTATTATGACATGACATTCATTAATTTCAAGGTGAGGCGGCCGCCTCCTTTCAAAGATTACCTGCCTGAAAAGGATAAACCGCCTACGATCATACAATTGTTTTGACACTGGGCATGAACGATTGTGGGGGTTCGGGGGTGGGGGAAGGTTCTCCATTGCGCTACAGCTTTTCTCCATTGCGCTACAGCTTGTTTGTAGAAATAATTACTACAAACAAGCCTGTATCGCACTTTGTGGCAAAGCCCGATAAATTACCCCATCACGAACACACAAAAAACTAATAGGGATGGTAAAAAAAAAAAAAAAAAAAAAAAAAACTGCGAATGAAAATAAATTATCCACTTTCGGTCGGTTTTCTAGGAGCATCCTACACCGCGCGACTTTTGTGGTTCTACTTTGAGACCCATGCAGGTATCTCTTTCTTGCGGATAGTGCCCGGCTAGCACAAACAGGCCAACGTCGGACCGACAGCGATACGACGTAAGTTAGCCCAGCGTTAAGACGTCGTATCGCTGTCGGCCAGACGTTGGCCCGGCACGCTTTGCTGGCTCGGTTGTGCGGATTTTTTTCTTTTTATTTCATTTCATTTACGTCATAGTGCAATCAAATTATTCTCTCTCTCTCTCTCTCTCTCTCTCTCTCTCTCTCTCTCTCTCTCTCTCTCTCTCTCTCTCTCTCTCTCTCTCTCTCTCTCTCTCTCTCTCTCTCGCACACACAAAACAGCGGGCCGACGTCGGTCCGACAGTGATGGCTACAGTTGGCCAATGTTGGGCCGACAGTGATGTCCCGACATGATTTGTTGGCTGGCTCCATCTCTCTCTCTCTCTCTCTCTCTCTCTCTCTCTCTCTCTCTCTCTCTCTCTCTCTCTGCCCCCGCCCATCGGAGCTTGAAGAAATAGATGGGCTGCACGATGCTTCCACGCAGAGCTGAAACCGACCCGCACATGATTACTGATAAACCGCTGAGAGGATCTAAGCCTGCCCAGGCAAAGAGGTTAGAGTCGGCCCTTACATGCTTATAAACCCTATTGGTTTCATTGGGCGGCAGGGCTTGAGATGTCATTTCACCTCAATGCCGGGTAAAAGTCCCACAAGTTGGAAGCAACGTCCTCAAAATGACCTTTACAGTGTGACGGGGACGTTAAACCTCAAATCAAACAAACTTTCTCTCTCTCTCTCGCTCTCTCTCTCTCTTTCTCTCTCTCTCTCTCTCATGATTGAGCAGTAGTTACAACTAAAATAAAGCATCGTTGAGCAAACGTGATGGAAATGTTTCGAGGTGGATGGGACTAGTTGAAACTTAGGCTTACTTTACTTTACTTTACTTTAGGATGATGGGGGTTATAAGTTAGGCGGATGCCTCTTGTGTCCCATGTCGTTGTCTATAGTACCGGTCAAGGTTGTTTTTAAAACTATTTATCCCCGACGCGGATATGACGTATTCTGGTAGTTGATTCCAAGCATTGATCACTCTAATGCTAAAAAAATTTACTGCGTGAACTGGCAATTAACAGAGTAAGGTGCTCATTCTGTCTACATTGTTAGTCTACATTGTTATTTGATCTTGATTAGTAGATGGGCAAATAAGGTAGTATTGGTTTTTCGTATATGACGTCAGTACAAATGTATACGTCATATGTTTTTGGTGTTGTTGTTGGCAATATACCTATTATGGCATGGAAGATGCGTATATTGACAGACTCTTCGAGGCTATTTTTGACACAAATGGAAAAATAAAGTAAACATCGGGAGTTCGGATTTACTGGGAAAACCTGATGAACTGCAGGCGGGGTAAACAAATCAGTGGCTGGAGAAATACTACAGGGTTAGTCTTTTCGTCTCGTTATTTTCCTGTGTTTACAGCCATGTTGGCTGGCTTTTGTTCTGTTCAACGACCGGAAGTAGTTCAGTTTTTTTGGAATAAAAAATGGTCAGAAATAGATTTTCCTGAAATTTAACTCAGTTGCAGATTATTCAATTTCCGATTTAATGATTATGGTGAAAAATTTCCAGTTTATCGCTAAATATATTAATTTTTGTCTTTTCTGAACCCACTGAAACCACCCATTTTTTTCTCAAGTTTACTGCATTTTTATACAAACTTTTTGCTGAGAATGGTGTTTGTGTGGTATTTCATCGGAAAGAAACGTACACAAAGTTTCATATCTGTCTATTTTTCAAAGGTGAATTTTATCAAACAGGTTGTGTCAAGAGCATGACATTCTAACTCGACAGGCATTTTCATCTTTGAATTATAGTCCCATCGAATTTTTTTCTCGAGAAAAATGTTTTTAAATCTACATACTCCGGCCTCTGAGATTCGCTACTGTGTAGGGAATATATGGTGAAGTACAGGGTTTGAGCAATTTTGGTTGACCCAATGAGATTCTATCTTTTTAGCTCTGGTCCGCCATCTTGTTCATCCAAGCACAACGGTTTGAGCAATTTTGGAAGAAGGTCACCCAAGGAACATTCCTGTGAAATCATTTCGAAATCCATCCACTGGTTAAGGAGAAGTCTTTTAAAGTTTCTATTTTCAGCTCTGGCGGCCATCTTGTTCATCCAAGCGGAATGGTTTGAGCAATTTTGGTAGAGGGTCACCCAAGGAACGTTTCTGTAAAATTATATCGAAATCCATCCACTGGTTAGTGGGCAGAAGTCGTTTAAGTTTTTTTTTTTTTTTTTTTAGCCCTTGACCATCCGAGCGAAGCAGTTTGAGCAATTTAGGTAGAGGGTCACCCAAGGAACATTCTTGTGCAGTTATTTCAAAGCCGTCCATCGGTTAAGTAAGATTTTGTTTTGTTTTGTTTGATTTGAGGTTTAACGTCCCCGTCAACACTGTAAAGGTGATTTTGGAGACGTTGCTTCCAATCTTGTGGGACTTTTACCCGACATTGAAATGAAATGACATCTCAAGCCCTGCCGCCAGATGAAAGCAATAGGTTTTATAAGCATGGACGTTCCGACTTGCACCGCTTTGCCTGGGCAGACTTAGCTCGTCTAGGCGGCTTACCAGTACTCGTGTGCGGTCTGCTTCAGCTCTTCGTGGAAGGGTCATGCAGCCCATCTATTTCTTCAAGCCCCGCCGAATATGGTTTAGGGGTTGGGATCTGAATGGTTTCTGAGATATATAGCCTTTAATGAAGTGGAGGGGTGGGGCAGGACCCCAGCACAATCCCGGGACCCCCAGGTTGGCATAAAACATATGGAAACATTTCTATAAAAGGTTTGCCAAAATATCTGCAAAGGCTTGGCCAATTTTCCCCATTAAGTCTATGGAAACTCAAAGTTGCCATAGCAACCAAACTAATGAGCCGAATTTCATAAAAAACGCAAACTTTCAATCCACAAACCCAAGGATGCTACACAGATGAAATTTGGGCCAAATCGACCCAGCGGCTTCAGAGGAGATGTCGTATGAAAGTGTTGACGTCGACGACGACGCGGACGAAGACTTCAACGACGGACAATTACCATCCTATAAGCTCCTCCGGAGCCTTCGGCTCTGGTGAGCTAAAAATATCATCTGAGTGGCAGATTTCGATTGTTGACGATCAGCTCTAAATATGATTATAATCTACCGGTTATAAAGACTCCCAGATGAGCAGTCCCATGTGGATTCGGTATCTGAAATATTAGGCCTTTTATGAAGTGGAGGGTATGGGGCCTGGACCCAACGGAGCCCTGGTTGGTATCACTGAATGTGCCTTATCATAAGGAATATATATGGTTTATAGGAATGGAGAGTTGAAATGTTCCTGGAATATAAGGCCTTTCAAGCTTGCTTGCTTGCTTGTTTTAAGGTTTAACGTCCCCGTCAACACTGTAAAGGTCATTTTGCAGACGTTGCTTCCAATTTGTGGGACTTTTACCCGACATTGAGATAAAATCACTTCTCAAGCCCTGCCACCCAATGAAACCAATACGGTTTATATGCATGGACGGTACGACTCGCACCGCTTTGCCTGGGAAGGCTTAGATCCTCTAAGCGGTTTACCAGTACTCGTGTGCGAGTCGGTTTCAGCTCTGCGTGGGAGCATCATGCAGTCCATCTATTTCTTCAAACCCCGATGGGCGGGGGCCGAAGGCCTTTAACGGAGTGGAGGGCTGTGTACCCCAGGATAATCTAAGACTGGTGTCACTGAATGTGTCTAATCATAAGGACCAAGAATTTCTATGGTTTAGGGGAGAAAAATGTTTATGCTTGATCTGGTCCAAATATAGATTGTTCCTGCTCATTGGAACCTCCGTAGGGCGGTTCTAACTATTACCCACAATCTATGTATTTGTGCAAAAATAAGGAAAATAATGAATACCCCCGTAGACCCCACTTTTCTCTAAATGGGCCCGTCAAGCGATTTTGGTACTTATCGCCTATGCGAGCAGCGAAGGTTCAGGCGAGCCTGCGCATCCGCGCAGTCTCGCCAGAACCTTCGCTGCTCGCTCATAAATACAGTGAATCAAGAGAAACCTTCAGACAGAAAGCCATATCCCTGGCCCTCCTGAATGGCTGGGCATGCGCAGTTAAAATTTGTCATGACGGAATGCTCGAAGACACAAATTCGCTTGGCGGGGCTCAAATAACGTGAGGTTTAGAGGGTTGTACATGGACTTGTTAACCTTATGATTTGTTTGTTTGTGTGAATTGAGGTTTAACTTCCCCGCAAATACAATTCAGGCCATTTTGAAGACGTTGCTTCCAATTTTGTGGGTCTTTTACCTGACATTGGTGTAAACAATATTTATTAACTTCTTTTGAGTTACAAGAATACAATTACTTGTTGTTTGAAAAAAAAGTTCCACAGGATTTGAAAACAAGCATAAATGCTTGTACTAATCAACTCCTGACATTGAAATGAAATGACATCTCAAGGCCTGTCGCCGAATGAAACCAAAAGGCTTATATACATTGGACGGTCTGACTCACGCAACTTTTTCTGGGCAGGCTTAGTCCATCTAAGTATTCATGCGTGACCAGTTCAGCCCTGCATGGAAGCATCATGCATCCCAATTTATTTCTACGAGCCCCAATGGGCGTGGGGTAGTTAACATGATGACAATTTTGCGAAATTTCAGATACTCGTATTATTTCATCATGCAGTCGATCTTGCTTTCGCCGGACCATGAACTTTGTTCAAAACAGAGGCAACATTACGGTAACGGCAGGTACTTCATACACCGAGTCCTGAAATCTCACTTGGGCAGCTGTGCATGTAAATCTGGGGCCAGTTGTTTAAAGCATCGTTAACTTAACGAACTCGTTAGTGGTCATATTGTTAAGTGTTCTAGCAAGTACAATATATAAAATTTTGGCATTTTTGCTGAAAAAATGTGAGTAGCTTTTGCATCGTTAGTTTTGAACAACTGGCCCCAGTGCTTTAAAATTTGATGCTTGAAAATGTTCCTATGCAAATTCATAGGCCTAAGATTTCAGGATGAAGTACATAGTACATAAACATTCAGGAACACGATGCACAGAATGAAATTCAGGCTAACAGAGGTTCCGGGCTGTCCTCGAGTCTCCGATTTCACTGTTAATTGAATTCTACTCATTTTACTTTCGTATCAACACTATAAGTTAAATAAGCAATTTTACAGTATTCTACTTAGGTTACTCATTTTACTTACGTTACTGATCTTCATATCAACACTAGAAAAATAAGTAATTTCGCAGTATTCTACTTATGTTACTCAATTGACTTACCTGGCACTACAGCAGTATAAGTTAATTATGTAGATGTAAATTAAAAAACATGCCCCTCGATCAAAAAAGCATGGTACATAAATTTAAGTGCAATAAGCTAATTAACTGATAAAAACAGTCATCGGAAGAGATGGCAAATCCCCCGACCAAAAGCCAATATGGCCTTCCGAAGATTGTTCACCAATAGAAAGTGCAGCACAATTAAACCAGCAATATATCACAAAAGTATTGGAGTTATTGCCATCACAAGATTATACTGAAAGGGGAGATAACTAAAAAACTAGGGCACTCAGAATTGTGGTCCTTGTGCAAGACACGCCTGCTTAAGCTCATGTAGTTCTATACGAAGTACCATCAATATGTCTCAATGGGTATAGGAGATATGGTGATCACAAGCTGGTCCTACTGTTATATTGGAAGGGTAGATAAGTCAAATACCACAGCACCAAGAGCTGTAATTCTGGTGCATGACACCCCTTCTGTACCTTGTATACAATTGTGCCAAGTTCCTCCAATATATCCCAAAGGGTGTTGGAGTTATGGCCATCACAAGGTTATATTGTCAGGGGAGACAACTAAAACACCAGAGTACCCATTGTTGTAATTCTTGAGCATGACACACCTGCTTAATCTCAAGTACCACCAATATGTCTCAAAGGGAGGTACGGTGATCACAAGGTGGTCATACTGTTATATTGGAAGGCTACTATAGCACCCAGAGTTGTGGTTCTTAAGCATGAAACCCCGCCTCAACCTTGAATTCAATTGTGCTAAGTACCATCAATGAATCTCAAAGGGTATTGGAGTTATGGCCATCACAAGGTTATATTGTCATAGGAGATAACTAAAAAACCAGAGCACCCAGAGTTGTAATTCTTGAGCATGACACACCTGCTTAACCTCATGAACATCTGCATCAAGTACCAACAATATGTCTCAAAGGGAGGTACGGTGATCACGAGGTGGTCATACTGTTATATTGGAAGAGGAGATCACTCAAACACCATAGCACCCATAGTTGTGGTTCTTAAGCATGAAGCGTCGTCTCAACCTTGTATACAATTGTGCCAAGTACCATCAATAAATCTCAAAGGGTATTGGAGTTATGGCCATCACAATGTTATATTGTCAGGGGGGATAATTCAAAAACTAGGGCACCAAGAGTCGTGGTTCTTGCACGTGACATGTTTGCTTAACCTCATGTACAACTGTAGCAAGTACCATCAATATATCTCAAAAAGTATTGGAGATATGGCCATCACAAGGTAGTGATTCTATTTTATTGGAAGGGGAGATAACTCAAACACCATGGCACCCAGAGTTGTCGTTCTTGTACATGACACGCCGTCTCAGCCTTGTGAACAACTGTGCTAGGTACCATCAATATATCGCAAAGGGTATTGGAGTTATGGCCATCACAAAGTAGTCATTCTATTTTATTAAAAGGGGAGATAACTAAAAAAAGTATGGCACCCAGAGTTCTGGTTATTGTGCATTACACGCCGTCTCAGCCTTGTAAACAATTGTGCCAAGAATAATCAACGAATCTCAAAGGGTATAGGAGTTATGGCCATCACAAGGTTGCGTCTACGGACGGACGGACAGACACAAGGCTGATCGCTACATCCCCCGAACCTATTAGGTCGGGGGATAAAAATAACGATTTTACATAGTTTTAAGAGAAATATCTAAAATTTGCTGACCAGAACACATGATACTATAATATGGAGATAACATAAGTAGGCATATAGCTTGCCAAGGATGGAACATGTATCAACTTCAATCTTAAGATAAGCTAAGTAACGTAAGTACATGTAATGTAAGTTGACAAATAAAACCACCGAAAGTCAATCTGTGTGACATGGAGCATTGAAAATCCATGATGTTTCTCTTATTTATACTCCGGACGTAGATTGTAAGCCACCGCTAACGAGTGCCCACAACCTATGACTTGAAGCAGAAATACGAACTCGTAAACCCCAGATTTCTATTTAACCCTTTTAGTACCAGAAACCCAAAAACGGGTAGCCTAGCAAACAGTGCAGGCCCCGATCAGACGCGACGCCGCAGAACGCGGCGTCTGATCAGGGCCTCCACTGTTTTCTAAAAGCTCAGCTAGTTTCCAAATAAATTTTGATGAAAACACAACCTGACACTCCTAAATTTTGAAATTAACTCCTGCTTTATATAAGGAGGAGGATTCCATTTGGTACAAAAAGGGTTAATGGTGTGTGTGTGTGTGTGTGTGTGTGTGTGTGTGTGTGTGTGTGTGTGTGTGTGTGTGTGTTCAGTTTTACGTCCCACCAACAGCTAAGGTCATACGGAGACGGGACCTCGGTGTAAAGACTCATCCGAAAGTCTGGAGAAGCCCGGAATCGATCCTACAATCCCTTGTTTATCAGGCGAGTAGCATAACCACAGCACCACAGAGGCTTCTATAACCCTTTTTGTACCAAATGGAATCTTTCTTCTTATATATAGCAGGAGTCCATTTCAAAATTTAGGGGTGTCAGATTGTTTCAAAATTTATTTGGAAAATGGCTGAACTTTTAGCAAACAGTGGAGGCCCTGATCAGACGCCGCGTTCTGCGGCGTCTGATCTGGGCCTGCACTGTTTGCCATGGTACCCGTTTTGGGGTCTCCGGTACTAAATGATGAAGCCCTAATGCGTATTCACAACATAGGGGAGACCGGGGATGGTTGATGCATTTTTAGACTTTTTGGTATATCTCGTGATCTGTGTGGTCATTCCGATGGATTTATTGTCTATTTATTGCGACTGCATTAACTTGCCCCTTAATTCGGCGGAACCATTTAGCTGTAGCAAGAAAGTAAACAATACCATTGGGTTTGAATGATATTGTATGGCGGGTATTGACCGACCCAAGGAGCTTGTGATGAGCTCTTGCCGACCATAGGGGGCCGGCACGTACAGGGTTATTTTTGGCTAAAATGGCCAAAAAATAGACATAGGTCTGATAGACCGCACGTACAGGGTTATTTTTGGCTAAAATGGCCAAAAAATTGACGTAGGTCTGATAGACCGGCACGTGCAGGGTTATTTTTGGCTAAAATGCCCAAAAAATAGACATAGGTCTGATAGACACTGTATCCGACAATAGATACAGTGTCTATCAGACCTATGTCTATTTTTTGGCCATTTTATCCAAAAATAACTCTGTACGTGCCGGCCCCCTATGTTGCCGACCATAATAGCTAAGTTTCAGATGAGAAAGTAATTTATCTTACCAATATTGTAGTCCGTCTTTTAATTAACTACACGTTTCAAAACGACATACGCTTAACTTTACCTGGGTATTATTTCTGCATTTTTAACAATAACCAGGTGAAAGATAAAGCTACGTGTATTGTAGCTTGAAAATCAATAGTTTCAAAGGGTATGTATATAAACACAACTATGAAACGCCGTAGCTATCTTATTTGGTTTTACGGCCATTTGAAGATTATTTCACTCATATCGAGCCGATCGTTAATCAAAGGTGGGCGAAAACATGAGTACCCGGAGAAAAACCACCTGACCTTCCGTTGCAGAACTTGGCGTCTCGCATGTGACCCGAGCGATGCTCGAACCACAGCGGTGACAGACCTAATGATTTAGAGTCAGCGCTCTTAACCACTAGGCCGCGGAGGCCCGTTTATTTGGTTATTATTTATGGTAGCATTTTATCTTAACCTTTAACCTGCTGAATATTCAATTAAGCCACACCCATTTCTGACTTTGAACCAATCAGATTACTTCATACAATTTATTTATACATATTCATAAACTGAATGTCAAACAGAGTAGATCCTGATCAGATGGCTTCTTCAGAAGCCATCTGATCTGGATCTACACTGTTTGCAAAGATAGGGCTTGTCGCCTACAGCAGGATAAAGGTTAATGAGTTCCCATTTAAACTTCTGTCATTATGGTTTCACATATATTCTGTCATTATACTTAAAAAATAAGTTTATTTCTACTCTAGGTTAACAAAGTTAACAACAAGAGGACATGCATGTATGAATATTACAAACAGTAAGACATTTTTTTTTTTTTGGTTTTGGTTTTACGGCCCTTTCAAGATTATTACACTCATATCGAGCCGATCAGAGGTGGGCGAAAACCGGAGTACCCGGAGAAAAACCACCTGACCTTCCGTTGCAGAACTTGGCGTCTCACATATGACCCGAGCGAGGCTCGAACCACAGCGGTGAGAGACCTAATGATCAAGAGAAACAGTAAGACATTGTGAGAATTTCACATTTTGTATTTATATTGGCGTGGATTTTTGTTTTCTCTGTGCCTCACTCTACGACCCGGCTGCAGGACATATCTGTAACAAGTGAGCAGTTTCACCGTTCATTGGCTGTCCGCAGCCGCGAACGAAAATTGTGGTGTGTCAGACTACATCCTTGTACTCTCTGGAACACAACTAGCGCATCAGTATCAAAGCAATAATAATAATAAAGCTGGAGGTGTGTGGCTGACGACTCGGATTGTTTGCGCCATGGTCTTGCTGATTGTGACTCATAGCGAATATTCGCTATGAGTCACAATGAGCAAGACCATGGCGCGACCAATCCGAGTCGTCAGCCACACACACCTCCAGCTCTAATGAACCCCGTCTCCGCTCGGAGACGGATGCGCCGGGTCAGCGTTCCATGGGAGAAGTCCAACACAGACCAACAGCGACATGTCAGCTCAAGCCTGAGCAATCTGACCCTGACGTCTGCATCAGCCAGTTCGTCACGAATTACGGTTGTTCCCAAAGAGAAGAGTTCCAAGAAGAGGACCAGGGAGAACACTTCGGAAGAGGAGGCCGTCTAAGAAGGAAGACGCTAAAGTTACCGGCACAGATCCAACCGGCCTATAAAGAAGCCAGAAGAATCCTATCGAGGCTTATCAAGAAGGTTCGAATGACGGAACACCAGCGCGACACCCGAAAAAACGGGATACGCCGGTGGCAAACCATTTCAACCTCCTTGACCATGCCCTCGAACAAATGATATTTCAAATTATTGAAATCTTACCATCAGACCCTGATGACCATAGGAGTACAACCCCCCGAAAAATCAAGGAATTATACTGGATCTATCAGCTACACACTCTACGACCGGTCGGGACTAATGTTCAGGGATAGAGACAGGAAATTTCAGCCATGCACCTTTCACAATAATAATAATAATAATTTTGACAAGTCTGTGAAATGGAGATCCCCGCAGACCCCATCTTTCATAGACAAAAATGGGGTCTACAGAGGCATACATTATTCTCCCCACCCCAAGACACGGACCGCAGGTACCCGCTAGAACAGCCTCATTGAGTTGGCTTCTACGAGCACCCACAGTCCATGCCCCGAGCAGAGATATGAAAAAATGACGAATGAACAAAAATGTTTGTTCTGACGATACGATAGACGCCATTATAGCACACGGATGAGTTACCATTTATTTTAACAGAACAGAACATATACTTTTTTTCTCCATGCAATTAGGTGAAATAGTGGTTGTTTACAAGTATTCTGCATATAATACAGTCGAACTTCAATGGCTCGAACACCTTTGGGACTTCGAAAATCTGTTCGAGACAGGGGTAGTTCGAGCCACTGAGGTTACTGTCAGGAGGCATAACGAGATACTTTTATACATCTTTTCAGTATCCTATAATGAAAACGTATGCTGTATGTGCTCATTAGAATCGCCTCATTGAGGCGATTCTAATGAGTACACACAGCATACATTTGCAAGATAAAAGACTAAAATCTCCTGAATTATCCACCACTATTTCTTATGTAGAGGATTTCGCTAGGGGCTCAAGAATGTGTTCGACGCATACGTGGTAAACGAGCCATCGGTGTTCGAGCCATCGAAGTTCTACTGTACATGTATTTTAATTGAGTTTTGAGAAGGAACATGGCAAATAGTGTAGACATGCATAAGGTATACTATTGATCTGTGTATGGGCAGCAGAAGAGAAAGTGTAGTGCCATACAGTGTAGTGTAGTGCAGTGTAGTGTAGTGCAATGTATATGTTCGAGCCCTACGTCCCACCACAGCAACAACCAGGGTCACACGGAGACAAGATCTCGGTTTAAAGACTCCTCCGAAGGTCTGGTCGGAACCGCGCCCCTGGCGCAGTCACTATAAGCAGACATCGTATCATTATATTGTTGCATTTTAACTCTATAATGGGACTTCGTATCATTATACTTTGTCATGATGTTATTAACAATTTGCATTTTTATATCATTGTAAATTGTGCCACCCTCTTAAAAAGTTGTACAAATAAATAAATAAATAAATAAATAAATAAATAAATAAATAAATAAATAAATAAATAAATAAATTTTAATCGAGATTATATGTTATTGAGTTCCCATTATATCTTTGTCCGATAAACTTCTGTTATTATAGTTCCACATATTGTTATTATATTATTATTATTCTGTCATTATACTTAAAAATAAGTTTATTTCTACTCTAGGTTAACAAAGTTAACAACAAGAGGACATGCATGTATGAATATTACAAACATCGGGGCTTAAAGAAATAGCTGAAACCGACCGCACACGAGTACTGGTAAATTGCTTAGGGGATCTAAGCCTTCCCAGGCAAAGCGGTGCGAGTCGGACCATCCATGCTTATGAACCCTATGGGTTTCAATGGGCGATAGGGCTTGATATGTGATTTCATCTCAATGTCGGGTAAAAGTCCCACAAAATGGAAGCAACGTCTCCAAAATGACCTATACAGTGTTGGCGGGGACGTTAAACCTAAAATCAAACAAACAAACAAAACAAAACATATTGCTATTAGATACTGATATTCTTTGGGGGGGGGAGGGGGGTGTGAAGCCAATGTGTCGTGTATCTTTCGCCACTGGGGCGTCCAACTGATATTGGATTACAACTGTGCAAGACCTGCTGTCCTTTCAGCAGGTAGAGATAGAGAGGGGGGTGGGGGGGGGGGGGGTTCTATATTTCCATTCATTTTCCTCTTTCTCCTCTGTCCCTCACTTTCATCCCTACTATCTCTTCTATCACTTTTTAGACGACACAAATGACCCACAAGGGTTGACATGCCAGTCATTGTAAGAAACCATTGTATCATTATATAGTATTATCATATCATTGTTTACTCAGATTCAATGAAAACGCACCACTAGCACTATACCTGAAATTGTAATTGATTCACAATACATGTATTTTCAGAATTTGACCACGTTAAGGTTTCTCAATACATTTGCACAAGAAAAATATAGGTGTAAGATTTGCATGTTAATTTTTCCCAAAATATGATCCTGATTTCCTTTTAAAATGCCTGTCCCAGAAGAAGGTTTGGAGGTACCAACGGTTATTACAGCAAGTACTTTCCTGCATTTGCAACATCCCATGTGTCTTTGAAAATAAATGCAATTCTGTACTTTTCACTTTTACCAGGAAAAAAATGAAACCGCTTTCTAGACTTTTTAAAAGTTCCTAAAACAGCTGCAGATCAATAGTTCACATCCAATTCTAGCGACTCGGACAAAGCTTTCTATCAAAAAGCCTACCTGATTTGAAAACCAGATTTTTTCTTTTGACATGTTTTCTTCATGGGCGCCTCCATCTTCTTTTTCGCGGTAAATCTGAAATGCTCATATTTCATCAATTATGCCTTCTACATTTTATTTTGCCCATCATCAATGAATATACCTTGAAAATTCAATTATAAATCCTTCTTCCTGCGTATAGCATAATTACATCGCCTATCTTGGAAGCCTGTCATCACTGAAAAATTATTGTAGCTGTCAAATTGAAGAGATTTCCATCTTGCCAAAGCAAAAACATATAATTTTATTATTCATACGCCTTGGAACTAATTTTGCAAAAATAACAATAGCACAACATTGCTTTTAATTTAAAAAATAATATTCATATTGGAAACTGTCTTGTCACTAACTTCACATACTTTCTAACATAATTTGTTCGTTAATTTATAACTAGTATGCATTCATTTCCGAACTAGATTTTACGGGTAACATTGTCCTGTTTGTTTGTTCGGCCCAGCTGCAAGTAAACAAACTGAAAAAGGTGTTTTTGAAACTTTTTTCATCAAAACATATTGAAGGCATCGGGCTTCTATGAGTTTTGACCAGCTTACACATTGGTAAGTAGGTGACACAACAGAGCATTAATTAGATTAGATAAATATAAACTTTGTGTTGTCCAGCAGTTCACCTATCCAAAAGTTAATTATTTGTTTATGGTGGCTCATGTGATCCAATGTAACAAATCAATGGGTAAAAATTATTTCTAAACCATTCCAGTTATCGGCAGTTATCCGAAGCCTTTTGGACAAAGTTTCTGGTGCTGAAAAGGTCCGTTCAAATATGGGAATAAACTGTTTTTATGTTAATTTCAATTTTTGGTTTTTGATTTAATTCCATTATCAAAGCACCCATCCTGTAAACACAATCAATAACATAGTGAAACTTTCGTGCAGTGATTGTATAAATTGTTATAAATTGCATGAATGAAACTAAATGAAGTACTAAAAGCACCGAAGAAGGGCAATCATTTTACAAGCTAAATGCAAGAGATTTCAACGCCTCAACCCAATCAATGAGCTTGTTGGCAAATTGGTAGAACTGGTCAGTTTTGGCTACCTTATACTGAATTTAAAAATAGTACCAGGTGAGATAATGACATTTTTTAATTTTTGGGAATCATTAATTTTCAGTACTATTTAGGTATTTTACTTGAAATTCCTCTGTTGCAGTACCTAAAGGCAACCTTGAGCCACATTTCTATGATAGTATTTTACACATTGTGGTTATGTGGATTAAGATATAGTTTTTTTGCAAAACCAAGGAAAAATACAATAAATTACTAAAATGGTGACTTTCGAATCAAATCTTTAGCTTTCATATTCTTACATTTGCATGGACTACCATCTGATGAAAACTCTGTTTGGGTAATTATTTACAAATATGATTTTTTCAGTACCTCAAATGTAGTGAAATAACTGTATTGAGGAACCTTAACCCTTTTTGTACCAAATGGAATCTTCCTCCTTGTATAGCAGGATTCCATTTCAAAATTTAGGGATGTCAGGTTGTGCTTTCATCAAAATTTATTTGGAAAATGACTTAACTTTTAGCAAACAGTGGAGGCCCTGATCAGGCGCCGCAAATCTGCGGCGTCTGATCTGGGCCTGCACTGTTTGCCAAGGTACCCCTTTAGGGGTTTCTGGTACTGAATGGGTTAAATGATATCACTAACTTATCCACATACTCACTTTATACAGAGTTACAGTATTTCATTGGATGCAGAGATACGGAGACTCGAATAAGTCCACACACCGAAAATCACATATCCTTATACCGGGTATGTCCACCATTAGCATCAAGTGTTGCTTGGCATCGACGTCTCATGCTTTATGTGGTCTTATGTGATATTGTCCCATTCTTCCTGTAGCGCCATGACAAGCTACTGACGGTTGATTGGCGGATGACGCCGGCTGTATGCACGTTTTCCGGGCTGGTCCCAAAGATGCTCAACTGGGTTTACATCCGACGAAAGCGCAGCCCAAGGAAGAACTTGCAACCATTTTGATTGAAAAAGTCCATGGTTAGCCTCTCAGAGTGAGCACGCGCATTGTCCTGTTAGCGTAACGTCATCATTATTGCGTAAAAACGGTACCACCTCAGGCTGTAAGATTTCATCGATGTACCGCCGTCAAATTGCCATCATTTAACGGGCCTCCGTGGCCTAGTGGTTAAGAGCGCTGACTCTTGGTCATTAGGTCTCTCACCGTTGTGGTTCGAGCCTCGCTCGGGTCACATGTGGGACAAGTTCTGCAACGGAAGGTCAGGTGGTTTTTCTCCGGGTATTCCGATTTTCGCCCACCTCTGATTAACGATCGGCTGGATATGAGTGAAATAATCTTGAAAGGGCCTTAAAACAAAACAAAAAAAAAAAACACACACAAACACACACACACACAATGCTATCAACAACGATGAGTTTGGTTCTGCGGCGCCATGAGATTCCTCCCCACACCATTACGCTACCACCACCCTAACGTGACACCTGTTTAACACGACAGTCTTGGAATCGCTCCCGAAGTCGACGCCATACTTTACGCTGCCTATCAAACATTTCAACACAAAAACGGGACTCGTCCGTGAACAGTACACCACGCCAACGCTTTTGTGTCCATCGAATAGGCTGTCGACACCAATTAAGGCGACTGGTTCGACGTTCCGCCGTCATACGTCTTATGGCTAGAAATACCGCGTTCGTGGAGACGCCGACGTACAGTTAAGGCACTTAGGTTATGGGTTCCCACAGTCTCCTGGGCAGTTTCCCCAGACGTCCTGAATCCGTCGCTTAAATGACTCAAAACAATGTACCGGTCCTGCTGACGTGTAGTAATACGTTCACGTCCAGGGCGTTGTATAACGTCCACAGACCCCGTAGCGCTGTGCCTTTCAATCATTCGAGCATATCATGAAAATCACGCAGTATTCGTGTCAAACGCATGTTTCGGTGACAACTTTACAATACCGTATTTATCAGTTGAAAAAGTCAGTCATTTTTACCTTAAACTAAAAAAATCAAAATTATAAAAAGTGGTGCGTTTTCAATAAGTATACTTTGACAATATGCTATTATACTTTAACATTTTATCATTTAAATCTCAGCAGCTGGACGCCCCAGTGACGCAAGATACACGTCATCTTTGCCTCATCCAACCACTCCCAGAATAATGGCAGATTTGTTTGATTTGATTTGAGGTTTATCGTCCCCGTCAACACTGTGTAGGTCATATTGGAGACGTTGCTTCCAATTTTGTGGGACTTTTACCCGATACTGAGATGAAATGACATCTCAAGCCCTGTCGCCCAATGAAACCAATAGAGTTTATATGCATGGATGGTACGACTCGCAACAGTTTTCCTGGGCAGGCTTAGACTCTCTAAGCAGTTTACCAGTACTCATGTGCAGTCGGTTTCAGCTCTGCGTGGAAGCATCATGCAACCCAATCTATTTCTTCAAGCCCCAATGGCGCTCCCGCCCATCGGGGCTTGAAGAAATATATGGGCTGCACGATGCTTCCACGCAGAGCTGAATCCGACCCACACACGAGTACTGCTAAACCGCTTAGAGTATCTAGGCCTGCCCAGGCAAAGCGGTGTGAGTGTCGGACCGTCCATGCTAATAAACCCTATTGGTTTCATTGGGCGACAGGGCTTTAGATGTCATTTCATCTCAATGTCGGGTAAAAGTCCCACAAAATTGGAAGCAACGTCCTCAAAATGACCTTTACAGTGTTGACGGGGACGTTAAACCTCAAATCAAACAAACAAACAAAATCAAGCCCCAATGGGCGGGGGCCAGGAATAATGACAGAATATCAGCATCTAATAACAATATGTGGAACAGAAGTTTATCGGACAAAGATATAATGTGAGCTCAGTAACATATATAATCCGGCTCTATTACATTAAATTGTAAAAGTATTATAACATAATGTCAAATATAGTGGCATGAACTCTCATTATAGTGATAGTTTGTTTGATTGATTTGATGTTTAACGTCCCCGTAAACACTGTAAAGGTCATTTTGGAGACGGTGCTCCCAATTTTGTGGGACTTTTACCCGACATTGAGATGAAATGACATCTCAAGCCCTGTCGCCCAATGAAACCAATAGGGTTTATAAGCATGGACGATCCGACTCGCACCGCTTTGCCTGGGCAGGCTTAGATCCTCTAAGTGGATTACCAGTACTCGTGTGCGGGTCGGATTCAGCTCTGCGCGGAAGCAATATAATCATACGGACCTCAGTATATATAATATATAATCTCGATTACAATGATAAAATGTGAAAGCAATAATGTGAAAAATAATAATAACATAATGTCATAGTATAATGATATGAACATATGAACTTCTGGTACATGTAGCTATACTTTTGCATGCAACTCTCTCTCTCTCTCTCTCTCTCTCTCTCTCTCTAATTGTTTCGCTTGAGTAAGAAACATCAAGTGTTTCCTGCCGATTAGCCTTGATAGACAATGAAATCAACATGGAACTGTATTTTTGATTGCGCAAGGATATGTATTGAAAATCAAACTATATTCCGCTGCGATGTATACGATACGGTGATAATTGAAATGGCCGAGGGTTTCACAAACATATTCAGACTGATCCCTCCAGTAAAAAATCTGAAGGAAATGTGCCGGAAAAACTTAAAAAAGTG
This sequence comes from Lucinisca nassula, assembly GCA_963580285.1. Taxonomy (NCBI): domain Eukaryota; kingdom Metazoa; phylum Mollusca; class Bivalvia; order Lucinida; family Lucinidae; genus Lucinisca; species Lucinisca nassula. The sequence goes on along the minus strand of OY757011.1, from coordinate 152,112,985 downwards.
GAGAAGACAAGTTGAAATTTATCTTGATGCCTGTGGTGCTTCTGATAAGCAAGATTAGACAAAAACTGCAAGTATATTACATTGTGCAGGCCCACAAGTGTTAGAGGTATATGACCAACTCAAATGGGTTAATGGAGAAGATAAAATTAACCCTTATCTTGCTGTTCACGACAACCCCTATGTTTGCAAACAGTGTAGATCCAGATCAGATGGCTTCTGAAGAAGCCATCTGATCAAGATCTACACTGTTTGGCATTCAGTTTATGAATTTGTAGCAATAAATTACATCAAGTAATTTGATTGGTTGATAGACAGAAATGGTGTGGCTTATATGAATATTCAGCAAGATAAGGGTTAAACCGAAAACAGTGTTTGGACTGTTCAATATCAGGAACCTTATGATAATTTTAAAAGAGCTCAGAACTGGAGCAACTTCCTGTAACTTTGAAAGCGAACGAAGACCACGTGATTAGAGATAAGGTTGTTTTCTCTGTGACGGGAAAACTTAACCCTTATCTTGCTGAATATTCTTTAAAGCCGCACCCATTTCTGCCTATCAACCAATCAAATTACTTGATGTAATTTATTGCTACAAATTCATAAACTGAAAGCCAAACAGTGTAGATCCTGATCAGATGGCTTCTTCAGAAGCCATCTGATCTGGATCTACACTGTTTGCAAACATAGGGGTTGTCGTGAACAGCAAGATAAGGGTTAAGGGAAGATGACCTTGACTTAAATAAACAAGAGGACCATGATGGTCCTATATCGCTCACCTGAGCTAACAGATTAAAAGTTTCAGGAAGTTCAATCTTCACCGAAGAATATATGCTAATGGCAAGGAGGTACATGTATTTTCATCATTCAAGGGTACGTAACTCTATGAGAGATAGGCAAACATCACCAGTTTTCAAACTCATCCGATCTTTCAATTCCAACCTAAATATATGCAAGTTTCAGGAAGATTCGATAAAACCTAAAGGACTTATGGTGATGGCAAGGTACAAAAACGTCATTTTCAGCAAAGAAGGCGGCTTAACTCTGTGAGTAATGTGCCAACAATGTTAGTTTGCAAACACAGTCAAGCTTTTACCTCTAACTTACTAAAATGTAAGTTTCAGGAAGGTCCGTTCAAAACTTAGGATGATGACAATGTCAAAAATGGGCATTTTCAAAGGGACATAACTCTATGATAAATAGGCCAACCTCACCAGTTTTTGGACTCATCCGAGCTTTATCCACTGTCTTACTTACATGTCGGTTTCAAGAAGATTCGATCAAAACTGAAGAGGCTACGGTGATGACAGGGTCAAAAACAGACATTTTCTGCAAACAAAGTGACGTAACTCTATGATAAATATGACGACCTCATTGGTTTTTGAACTCATTCGAGTTTGTATCCCTGACTTGCTTATTTGTAAGTTTCAAGAAGATCCGATCAAAACTAAAGGGAATACGGTGATGACAAGGTCAACAATAAGCATTTTCAGCAATGTAGGTGACATAACTCTGTGAGTATCAAATAGACATCGGTAGTTTTCGGACTCATGCTAGCTTTTATCCTTGACTTACTTGTTTGTAATTTTCAAGAAGACATGATAAAAACTGAAGGAGTTACGGTGATAACAAGGTCAAAAATAGGCATTTCTGCAATCAAAGGGACATAACTCTATGATAGAAAGGATGACCTCATCAGTCTTCGAACTGCTTCAAGCTTTTATCCCTCATTTACTTACAAGTAAGTTTCTAGAAGATCCGATAAAAACTGAAGGAACTACGGTGATTACAAGGTCAAAAAATATGCATTTTCTGAAAATAAGGGGGACATAATTATCTGAAATATAGGCCAACCTCACCAATTTTTAAATTCTGCTGAGGTTTTATCACTTACTTGCTTACATGTAAGTTTCAAGAAGATCCGATGGAAACTGAAGGGGCTACAGTGATGACAAGGTCAAAAATGCATTTTCAGTCATCAAGAGACGTAACTCTATGACAGAAAGGCCGACCTCGCCAGTTTTCGAACTCATCCGAGCTTTTTATCCCACACTTACTTACAAGTAAGTTTCTAGAAGATCCTATAAAAACTGAAGGGGCTACGGTGATTACAAGGTCAAAATATGCATTTTCTGAAATTAAGGGGGACATAACTCTCTGAAATATAGGCCAACTTCACCAATTTTTTAAACTCTGCTTACTTACATGTTAGTTTCAAGAAGATCCGGTGGAAACTGCAGGAGCTACGGTGATGACAAGGTTAAAAAAGCATATTCAGCAAAGTATGGGACATAACTCCGTGAGTAATTGACCGACATTTTTAGTCTTCGAACTCATCCGAGCTTTTATCCCCAGTCACCTTACATATAAGTTTACGAAATATCCTATCAAAACGGAAGGGGCTACGGTGATGACAAGGTCTAAAATAAGCGTTTTCAGCAAAGCATGGGACATAACTCCATAAGTAATCGACCGACATCGCTAGTTTTCGAACACATCTGAGCTTTTATCCCTGACTTACTTGTTTATAAGTTTTAAGAAGATCTGATCAAAACTGAAGGGGTTACGGTGATGACAAGGTCAAAAATAAGCATTTTCATCAATAAAGGGGACGGTTTTCGAACTCGTCCGAGTTTTTATCCTCAGCCACCTTACATATAAGTCACAAATAAACATTTTCAGCAAAGTGGGGACATAACTTCATAAGTAATCGACCGATATCGCTAGTTTTTGAATCCATTCAAGCTTTTAACCCTGACTTACTTGTATGTACGTTTCAGGAAGATCCAATCAAAACTGAAGGAGCTACAGTGATGACACGGTCAAAAATAGGCATTTTCAGCAATCAAGGGGGCGTAACTCTATGATTAAAGGGCCGGCTTAGCAGGTTTTTGAATTCATCCGAGTTTTCATCCCCAGCCATCTTACATATAAGTTTCAGAAAGATGCGATGAAAGAAAGCTGAAGGCGCTACGGCAGGGACAAGCATTTTCTCATTGTATGTCTATGGGACCTTTCGGTTGCATTGGAAACCAAAGTTTTCGTTCGATTTAGATAAAAAAAAAATGTTCATGTCATCAGTCCCCCGCCAGAGGCATGATGCAGATGAGAAATGATTGAGAGCCTGCAGGTTGCAGAGATATAACTGGTGACGGATGAACGGACAACGGACGGACGGACGACCCACTGTACTATAAGCTCCCCTGGAGCCTTCGGCCCATTTGAGATAAAACTCAAAATCTGCAGAGCTTTTGAACAATCAAATAAACAGGTGAAAGAAATATGTGACAATATACAAGCCCCTCAGAAAGACACGACACCAAATTCAGTAAATCTGTATCAAAGCCACAGAGTCAAAGTCAAACTAGTCAAGTGAGAAAATAAACAAAGGCCACAGCCAGGTGTTCAAGGGGGTCGGGGGGGGGGGGGGTGATTTTTGTGGATACAAACATGAAAGACGCAAAGAAACTTGTCCAGCATGGGGGCAAAATTTGTGACAACTTTAAGGGCTGAAATCACTTAAAGTACGAGGGTAGGCTGAAAAGTTCTGAGCCCGAACGCGTCGAACAGCCATGAAATTTTGTATTCATTAAATCCAAACCTTTATTTCTTGATTTGACTCAAATGAGTTCAAGTTTACCTGCAATAACGTAGAAATTCTAGACTTTGACAATTAATACTAGCACGTTTTTGATAAAATGGACAAAATCTGGCATCATGGTGTCATCAAGTACCTCCTTAAAAAGGGGTTAGCTCCTAAGGACATTCATGCCGATATGGTTGTTACATTAGGGGATGATGCTCCTTCGTATGCAACCGTGAAAAGGTGGGCAGCAAATTTTAAGATGGGCAAGGACAGCCTTAAAGATGATGACCGGTGTGGATGGCCCACAACGGCAACAACTGAGGAAACCATCAGCCAAGTGCACAGGGCCGTGATGGATGACAGGCGTTTAACTTTGAATCAGTTAGCCTACACTGTTGGCATCTCCCGTGAACGAGTAGAGAACATTCTACACAGTGAATTAGGAATGTCGAAGGTTTCCGCCAGAACAGTGCCACGGCTTTTGACGCCTGACCAAAAGTTGACAAGACTGAACCTGTCACAAGCCAACTTGGCTATTTTTGAAGCAGGCCAAGATGGTTTTCTTGACCGTTTTGTCACTCAGGATGAGTGTTGGGTTCATCACTTTGAGTCAGAGACCAAAAGATAATCCATGCAATGTAAGCACACTGGCTCACCCCCTCAAAAGAAGGCAAGGGTCGTCGCCTCTGCAGGGAAGGGGATGGCATCAGTGTTCTGGGATGCCAAGGGTATAGTATTCATAGATTACCTTCAAAAGGGCAGAACAATTAAGGGGAGTATTGTGCAGATCTGCTAAAACACTTTGCGAAAAGCAATTAAGGCTAAACGACCCGGAAAATTGACAAAAGGGGTCTTGTTCCATCAGGACAATGCGCCTGCTCATAAATGGGTTGTCGCAATGGCTGCTGTGTATGACTGTGGCTTCACACTTGTCGATCACCCTCCGTATTCACCTGATCTAGCTCCATCAGATTATTTCCTGTTTCCAAACATGAAAAAGCACTTGGCTGGGCAGCATTATCAGTCAGACGAGGAGATGATAGCTGCTGTGGGGGAGTTTTTCAGGGACCAAGATGAGACCTTCTATACCACTGGGATCCAATGACTCCAGCATCGCTGGAGGAAGTGTGTGGACAGGAAGGGAGACTATGTTGGAAAATAAGGCACTTTCAGCATGGACAAACCATTGGATCTTGGTCAGGCTCAGAACTTTTCAGCCTACCCTCGTAAAGTGAAAGAAAATACACTCTGTACCTGGTTCGAAAAATGATGACAGTTCAGATGATGTTCAGATGGTGATTATTGGCTTGTATCAATTGAAAGTGGACCAACGGAGGTAATAACAGCAACAAATGCAAGTTTACCTATTTAGAACCAGAAATCCCCAAACGGGTACCCTGGCAAACAGTGCAGACCCAGATCAGACGCCGCAGAACACGGCGTCTGATCAGGGCATCCACTGTTTGCTTAAATTTCAGTGATTTTCCAAAGAAATTTTGACGAAAACACAATCTGACGCCCCCTAAATTTTGAAATTGACTCCTGCTATATATAAAGATAAAGATTCCATTTGGTACAAAAAGGGTTAACAACTGTAGTGTCAAATTTCAAGTTGATAGTGCTGCTGATCTGAATACACTATGTCAGAAATACCCTCCATCACGCGATTACGAATGTGAAATAGATCATCGTTAAAACCAGTTTGAGAGGCAAATTTTGATGTTACAAAATAGAAGTGAAGGCAATGATCAGGAACCGATACAATTAACCCACAGCTCCCATCAGAGACACCAAAGGGACAGAAACACAAACATGAAACAACAAACCCTAATTGAAATATCAATAGCGTGAAACCAAAAGGACAGATGCACAATGGCCAATTGGCTATCAAAAACAAAATAATATAAGCGACACAAACACCCATAGACAAACAATAACAAAAATAAACCGCGAAAGAAGAACCGCATTGGAACGGTCAGTGAAACGAATTCTGGGGGGGGGGGGGGGGGGGGGGTCTTAAATCGATTTTACGTGGCAACAATCCTCGCCCTTACTTCCATCGCGATTTAGACAAATAATTTGTTCAGTCCGCATGAAGGCCTCCTGACTCATCAGTGCAACATCTCCGTGAACACAAAAAATAAACAACCACAGAGATGAAAAAACGGTGAGGGCTCGACAGCAAGAAACCACTGAAATGCTGGAGCAAAAGAAAACCAACAGTTAGACTCTGGTGGGCCCGACCAGAGACAGAGAAGGTCTGCGAACTGATGAAACCTCAGAAATTAACTTTACGGTAGTCTCAAATAGTTACACATGCCTAACAATTCAGTCATTAAACATGATGACAATTAATAATGACACGTTTATTGCTATGGTTTGATTAAAAGATCGCGGTGTTCTAGGGGAGGAAGTTCTGACAGTTGACCCTAAAATTAAGCTGATGTGAAACGTGAAATTGACATTCTGGTCGAACGACGGGCACTAGTCCTTGTAAATGAACATAAGAACTTGGTTAGCTAAATAGCTGTTCCACATAAACCTAATGGAAATATCAGAGTTTGTATTGATGCCCAACCCTACACTTAAGAGATAACACACTGGTCGATGTGTTACCCGATCTGTAAAATGCAAACATTTAGTAAACTTGATATTAAGGAGGCGAATTGGCACGTTTGTCTCGCTTACGAGTAAAGAAAATTGAAAGCAATGATCACGCCTTTTGGACGATATCGTTGGGCTAGACTACATTTTGAATTAAAATCATCGAGTGAAATTTTTTAGCGAAAACTAAACGAGGATCTCGGTGACATTGATGGAGTGTTTACCATTGCCGATGACATAACTGTGGCTGGCTAAGGAAATACTGAAAGCGGGGCTAAAACAGACAAAGAAAAGAAATTAAAGGCAGTGACCACACGGTGTACTGAACAAAACAACATCTTAAATGAAGGAAAAAAAAAGAAAGCTGTTGGACTCACTGAAATAAACTTTCATGGTCATAAAATTACCATGCAATGATCAAAAACAGACGAATCAAAGTTCAAAGCAATTCAAGATATGCCACCTCCTACAGATGCATTTGGAGTAAAACGTCTCTGTGGCATGGTTCAGTACATGGCAAAATTCCTGCCGGTTTTAGCAATGCGTTAACCACTGCTCCAGTGCTTGCATACTCTGATGAGCATAAAGATCTTTTGTTCCATGTTGATAGTAGCAAAAATGGGCATGGGACAGTCTTTTTTTTCAAGATGAAAAACCCATTGAATTTGCTTCTAGATCGTTAAAACCATCTGAGAGAAACTGGACGCAGATAGAGAAGAAAGCGCTATATATACTATATGGACTTGAACGATTCAGTATACTTCTGGTCTTAAAGTGACTGTTCAAAATGACCACAGACCTTTGGGTGCGATCCTTAGTAAGCCGTTGATAAGAGCACCAAAGCGTTTGCAAGATATAATGATGACCCTGTATAGATATGATTTTGAGTTTCAATATCAAAGGTTCTTACTTGATTTTAGCTGATACTCTCAGCAGAGCATATGGGCCCCGTCAAGCGATTTTGGTACTTATCGCCTATGCGAGCAGCGAAGGTTCAGGCGAGCCTGCGCATCCGCGCAGTCTCGCCAGAACCTTCGCTGCTCGCTCATACAAGCAGTGAATCAAGTGGAACCTTCAGACAGAAAGTCATATCCCTGACCCCTATGAATGGCTGGGCATGCGCACTTAAAATTTGTCATGACGGAATGCTCGAAGACACAAATTCGCTTGGCGGGGCTCATATATTGATACATACAAGGGAGCACAAGAAGCTCGACCAAAAATCATGAGCGACAATGTGTTTGAGAATATACCCGATGCTAGGTTAGAGGAAGTAAGGGAAGCAACCGTGAATCACTCAACGACGCAAACCTTAATAAACATTATCATGGAAGGATGGCCTACCAGCAAAGCTTATACTCATTCAAATATTAGGCAATATTATGATTCGATGGGATGGACTCAGTCAACAAGATGGCAAAGTTCTAAAGGGGGAAGCCATTCTTATTACCAAGGAACTTAGAAGCGATATGAAGAAACGAATTAATAGTGCACATCTTGGCTATGACAGTATGATGAGAAGGGCTAGAGGAAAATTTTCTGGCCTGGAATGCCGAAAAATGTAAAACAAATGACAGACACATGTGAAGCCTGCCAAGAAAGAAAACCGCGTAATCAGGGTGAACACTCATACAACATGATGACGGTGGAAAGCCGTGGAATGAAATCGGATCAGATCTTTTCGAAATACAAGGGAGACAATGTCTTGTAGATATGGACTAGCATTCCAATTTTGTAGAAGTGCGTCTACCTACGACAACTACAAGTACACGCGTCAAAGCAGTAGTCCCAGATGGCGGCCCACAATTCGCTTCTAGTGATTTTGAAATATTTGTCAAACAATGGGGAATAAATCATATAATCTCGTCACCAGAACATCAAAGCGCGAATAGGATAGCAGAATAAGTTGTCAAAATAATGAAGAATATGATGATAAAAACCCAGAAAGAGGGACGGGATCAAAATAATGCCCTTCTTGAACTTCTCAACAATCCGCGTCAGGATACGGGTAAAAGCCCAGCACAGATGTTGTTCGATAGGGACACTCGGTCAATGCTTCCGACGTTAAGCCCCCCCCCCCCCCCCCCCCAAAAAAAAATGCCAGGTTTGATAAACGTTCTTCACGAAAAATGTCAAGATCAGCGCGTTCGTGACTTACCTATATTGAAAAAGACAATCGATGTATTTTGAACTTAAGAAAAGTGAACGGTGGAGAACGGAAAAAAATCTCTGAAAAACTAAATGGTCGTTCATACATTATTAGCAATCAAAATGGTGCTCGATACAGAGACGAACATGTACGTGATCAGTCACCACCGCGTGTCTAATTTCAAAATCCTCTAGAACCGGTAATGAACGATAATCAACCTAATCGGTCAGATGACATTATAATTCCTGAATGTACCTCATCACGTGAACAAGTCCGTGAAATGAAGACCCCCCTAAACCCCCACTTTATAAAGAGAAAACTGGGGTTTACGGGGGTATACATTATTTTGCTTATTTCTGCTCCAGTACATAGGTTGTGGGTACTCGTTAGAACCGCCTCAATGAGGCGGTTCTAACGAGCACCCACAACCTATGTTTGCAGTATAAATAAGAAAATTATCACGGATTTTCACCAGAAAAGTAGCCATTTTGGTGATAAGAAAAATGCACTATATCGCACGGGTGTGTTATCGTAATGCATGAAAGACCTCAGCAAACACACAAGGAACTATTTTACCTGAACCATTATGTTCGCTATTAACTTGTGTATACTGCCCCCCGCCAATTGGGGCTTGAAGAAATAAATGGGCTGCATGGTGCGTCCACGCAGGTCTGAAACCGACCGCACACGAGTTCTGGTAAACTGCTTAGAGGATCTAAGCCTGCCCAGGCAAAGCGGCGCGAGTCTTTCCGTCCATGCTTATAAACCCTATTGGTTTCAGTGGGCGACAGGGCTTGAGAAGTCAATTCATCTCGGTCGGGTAAAAGTCCCACAAATTGGAAGCAACGTCTCCAAAATGACCTATACAGTGTTGACGGGGACGTTAAACCTCAAATCAAACAAAACAAAACTTGTGTATACTGAAGATATAGATATAGATATCGTAGAACTGTGTATTCACCAGTTGCTAAGTCTTGTCAATATTCTTTGTTAAATATAGCCAATATTTTGCAAAGTCTATTCAGTTTTCGTTTTAGTGACTTCAATAGTATAAACATCTAGAACAAAGACTTGTTTATTTTAAAGTTAGCAGTGTTTCCATTGATTTTAGACCTGATGGACAACCAAATCAACAGTCTTCTTTTTATGACCGCACTTTATCCATAATGACAGAATATCAGCATCTCATAACAATATGTAAAATTATAATAACAGAAGTTTATCAGACAAAGATATAAAGGGAACTCAGTAACTAAACGTCATCAGAAATAACATCCTTATAAGGTGGCTACATGTGTGGCGTTCCATACACAACGTTGTTTCAACACTATTTAGGTCATTTTGGAGACGTTGCTTCCAATTTTATGGGTTTTTACCCGACATTGAGATGAAATGATATCTCAATCCCTGCCGCCCAGTGAATATACAAATTTGACTCAACATTGAAGCCACATAGGAAACGTTGTTTCAATATTATTTCAATACAGGGTGCCTGCTGGGTAGATTGTGAGGCACAAATAAAACTGCAAGCGTAGTATTCCTTGTTATTATAGACCAACCAAACACGATAAATAAAAACGGAAACGATCAGAGATCCCAAATTCTTCCCACAATATCACTAGAGAAAGAAGTCGAAACATGGAGTGACGACAGTAAACAAAACGGACAGCAGGTAAACTGAGTCAGCAGCTCTTTCCCAAACAGGTGGTCACTCAGAAATTCCAGACCTAACTAAAAAGTAGCAATATACATAATGGGGGAAAGAATCAGAAGCACCAACATGACAAACATTAATTTGGAAGGACATGAACAACCAAAACGAGGGAAGAATCAGAATAATCAAAGTAACAACATTATAATAATTTGGGCCCCGTCAAGCGATTTTGGTACTTATCGCCTATGCGAGCAGCGAAGGTTCAGGCGAGCCTGCGCATCCGCGCAGTCTCGCCAGAACCTTCGCTGCTCGCACATACAAGCAGTGAATCAAGAGGAACCTTCAGACAGAAAGCCATATCCCTGGCCCCTCTGAATGGCTGGGCATGCGCAGTTAAAATTTGTCATGACGGAATGCTCGAAGACACAAATTCGCTTGGCGGAGCTCATATGATTAAGCAAAGAATCAGAACCACTAACACACAATATGAAGGAACCACAGCAAAAGTCACCGACTTGGAACGGTCAGTAAAAATTACTGGTAGGTTTAAGTAAACATAGATACAGTAATCCGCCTCTATACCGACATAAACCCTTCTCTTGCTGAATATTCATTTTAGCCACACCTATCTCTGACTTTGAACCAATCAGATTGCGTGATGTAACTTATTCCTGTAAATTCATAAACTGAATGTCAAACAGTGTAGATCCTGATCAGATGGCTTCTTCAGAAGCCATCTGATCTGGATCTACACTGTTTGCAAAGCTAGGGGATGTAGTGAACAGCAAGATAAGGGTTAAACGCTTTATAACGGAACGAATCCTTATTTCTTCATAGAACGAATCCTTATGTCAAGATGGGATGGATTAATGGAGAATATAGTATTAAAATACTTCAAGAAACAAATTTAGTGGAAGGGCAAAAGATCCAGTTTATTCATACATTTTGAATTCGAAATATTTTCTACGGCCATTGCCTTCCTGTTGCTGATTCAATAAGGACAGCTGTCAGTTTCTGACGAAGTGCAGTATACCGGTTAACCACTTATGGCCGGTTTAGGAAAAGGTAATGGTGTAATTAGGTATTACTACGAAATGATCGGCTTAAATGACCTTATCAGTGTGGATTTGGCCGTTAAACTCGAACCAAACAAATAAAAATTACATCTTTAGTAGGCTTTGTTATGGCAAAATACTATCGCTATAAACGGTCCCCGTGGTTAAAGCGTAAGAATGCTGACTCTGGCACCTTCCCAGCCAGCAAAGAATGCCGGGCCAACGTCGGGCCGATAGCGGTACGACGTTGTAACGTCGTACCGCTATCGGCCCGACGTTGGCCCGTTGTTTGTGCTGGCAGGGTTATAGGTCTCTCGCTGATATGGATTCGATCCTCGCTCGGGTCACATGTGAGCCTGGTCAGACGGTTCTTCTCCCAGTACTCCAGTTTTAGCCCACCACTAATTAACGATGGGCTCGAAGTTAGTATAACAATCTTGAAAGGTCCGCATAACCAAAAAATTCGTCATTACGAAAACACGCCTATACAAATACACTGTAAATTCTACCGCCGTAATGATGAAAAATTGTGATATTTTTCTTATTTCTGCTTAAAGTATAGATTGTGGGTATACGTTAGAACCGCCTCATTTAGGCGGTTCTTACGAGTATCCACAATCTATATTTTAGAACAGAAACAAGAAAAATAAGGTTAACCCCAGCAAACCCAGTGTTACAATATAAAAGTGGGGTTCAAGGGGGTCAAAATTACATAGGCGTGTTTTCTTGATGTTTACATTTGAGAGTGTCATTCCGCATGGGCTAGACGCTTTTAGCCAGGGGCAGGTGGCCCATAATGAAACAAAATAATACAGAGAAAAAAAACGGGTGTTTCAAGGGTTAACATGATTTGTAATTATTTTGACTGTAAAAATATGCAGTCGAACTTCAGTTTCTCAAGCATCTTTGGAAAAATCGATATTTGCTCAAGTCCCACGTAAACCCTACTTTATATAGAGAAAACTGTGGTTTAAGGGGTGGGGGGGGGGGGGGTGGGGGGTAAACATTGTTTTTCTTATTTCTGCTCCTAGACCTAGGTTGTGGGTACCCACTAGAACCGCGTCTATGAGGCGGTTCTAACGAGCAACCTACAACCTATGTTTGGAGTATAAATAAGACAAATACGATGATTTTTCATCAGAAAAAAAAACTATTTTGGGGTTACCAAAGAATGCACTATGTCACATGGATGTGTTATCGTAATATGTAGTACGAGCCATTATTGGTGAAACACAGCGCCAGGCCAGGGTAAAAGTGGGATCATTAAGGGTCATTTTTCGATCTTTGAAAAAAAGGTACATGTATATCACCTGGGCCCAGTTGTTCAAAGCATTGTTAGCTTAACGAGCTCGTTAGTGGCCATATTGTTAACTGTTCTAGCAAGTTCAATATCTAAACTTTTGGTATTTTTGCTGAAAAAAATGTGAGCAGCTTTTGCATTTGCATTTGCAAAAGCTGCTTACATTTTTTCAGCAAAAGTATTAGCAGATTTGCCATATTTAATGATCAAAGTTTTAACGATACGTTAGCTAACGACATCGTTAGTTTTGAACAACTGGCCCCAGGTTAACAAGTCAATGTAATGAAGACACCTCTTTACCCCACTTTATACAGAGAAAAGTGGGATTTTCAAGGTATTCAATATTTTCCTTATTTTAGCTCAAAAAACGTAGATAGACGTTACTCTTTAATTATGCCTCACTGAAGTGGTTCTAACGGAAGTGGGCGGAGAATTGCTTAATAAAACTTATCATCATACCAATTATGAAAAAATCCATCATTGGTTTGGCGTATATGAGCTCGAAAAAAAAAAACAAATTTCTAAGTCTATGACCTTGACATTGAGATCGTGGGCATGAGTGAGGGTATTCCTGAACAAATCTATCATCATACCAAATATGAACCAAATCTATCGTGTGGTTTACAAAAGCTGAACTCTTTAAAATCTTTAATATAAATATGGACCAACGATTACGCCAACGCCAACGCCGGGGCTAGTGGACTTCGTCACGTGATAGAACAAAACAATGGAAGCAAATTCTATTTTCTTTCTGCAACTGAAAGCAAACTCGTGCAGTTTCGTCGCATTATGTAAAGCTGACCATATTTTGACATCACATTCAGTTGTTGCATATATCAGGGGCCAGTTGTTCAAAACTAACAACGTCGTTAGCTAACGTATCGTTAAAACTTTGATCACTCAATATGGTAAAAAAATAACAAAATTTTAGATATTGTACTAGCTAGAATGGTTTACAATATGACCACTAACGAGCTCGTTAAGCTAACGATGCTTTGAACAACTGGGTCCAGCTGTTGCAGTTTTAACTCTTAATCTTAAAACATGGTCATGGCCCCCGCCCATCGGGGCTTGAAGAAATAGATGGGCTGCATGATGCTTCCACGCAGAGCTGAAACCGACCGCACAAGAGTACTGGTTAACCGCTAAGGATCTAAGCCTGTCCAGGCAAAGCGGGGCGAGGCTGGACCGTCCATGCTTATAAACCCTATTGGTTTCATTGGGCGACAGGGCTTGAGATGTTATTTCATCTCAATGTCGGGTAATAGTCCCACAAAATTCGAAGCAACGTCTCCAAAATGACTTATACAGTGTTGACGAGACGTTAAACCTCAAATCAAACAAACAAACAAATAAAGCACGGTCTACCATTTTAATGGATGGAATAGTATATCCTTTACATATCGTGTAGTTTTAATAGGTTGTGTGTGTTTGTTTTGGAATTTTAAGGCCCAGTCAATACTATTTAGGTCTTATAGAGGCGGTCCATTTTCCCAACCACACTTTTTCTGGGCGGGCTTAGATACAGTACAATGCAAAGTCTCTCGCCAGAAACTGACAATCAGCTGAAGGGAGAGAAAGACCATAGAAAAGATTTCATCATTAATCTCCATGAAATAAGTTGCCGATCCGGTAGGTATCGAACCCGAGACCTTATGTTCAGACGTGCATCTGACACAGCTACTGAGGCTGGCTTTTATACATGTAGTCAAAAAAATTGGTCGGTCAAGGCCAACACAAGTATGAACACCAGTTCGTATTTTTTATGTACGGACGTAGAGTCTATCTTGGTCATGTTGGGCATCATGTTAAGTCCGTGTAATAGGCACCCCTCAAAGTCCCATTTATATACAGAGAACTGGGGTTTGGGTTTATACATTATTTTCTTATTTCAATTCCCAAGATATCGGTCGTTTGTACTCATTGAGGTGGTTTTTACGAGCACCAACAGCATGTGTTTGGAGTTATCACAAATCTTCATCAGAATAAAATGACCATTTTGGAGATAATTTCCGAAATGTTAAGCTAAATGAATCATTAAGTAAACGAGTTTACAATGGTACACACTTCTTTTCTTCAATTTTGCTCAATGGCGGCTGTAACGAGAACCAGAACAAGAAGATCTGATCAAAATTGAAGGGGCTACGGTGATGACTAGGTCAAAAACAGACATTTTCTTCAATCAAAGGGAAGCTTTGCAGACCTCATCAATTTTCGAACTTACTTACTTACATATAAGTTTCAAAAAGATCCGACAAAAACTGAAGGGGCTACCGTGTTTGTGGAGCGCTGTGGTGCAGTGTTAAAGCATCGGATTTGAGATCGAGAGGTAGCCGGTTCGGTCCCCGCAAGCGCCAAGTGTTGTTTCCTTGAGCAAGAAATCTTATCCACATTGCTTAGTACTGAATCCTACCCAGGAAAAGAGGGCCACATGGAAGATTAGTACTAGTACTAAATGTGTAAGGTCGATTACTTTTTATTTTATTGACAAGGTCAAAAGTATTTTCTGCAATGAAGGGGGACGTAACTCTATGATAAACAGGCCGACCTCACCGGTTTTCGAAATCATTCAAGCTTTTATCCGTGGCTTGCTTATATGTAGCTTTCAAGCAGATCCGATATAAACTGAAGGGGCTATGGTGATGACAAGGTCAAAAATATGCATTTTCTGCAATCAAAAGGGTGGGATCTCACCAGTTTTCGAACTCGTCCGAGCTCTTATCCCTGACTTACTTATTTGTAAGTTTCAAGATGATCCGATCAAAACTGAAGGAGCGGTGGTGACAAGGTCGAAAATAAGCATTTTAAGCCAAGAAGGGGACATAATCATGTGATTAATTGACTGACATCGCTAGTTTTCGATTTGTCCGAGCTTTTGTCCCTGACTTACTTACATATAAGTTTCAAGAAGATCCTTTGAAAGTTGAAGGAGTTACGGTAAAAAATCGGCATTTTCTGCAATCAAAGGGACGTTTTGTTTGTTTGTTTCCTTGGTTTGAGAATTAACGTCCCCGTCAGCACTGCATAGGTCATTTTGGAGACGTTGCTTCCAGTTTTGTGGGACTTTTACCCGACATTGAGATGTAATGGCTTCTCAAGCCCTGACCTCCAATGAAACCAATAGGGTTTATAAGCATGGACGGTCCGACTCGCACCGCTTTGCCTGGGCAGGTATGGGTCCTCTAAGCGGTTTACCAGTACCCGTGTGCGGTCCGATTAAGCTCGGCGTGGAAGCATTACGCAGCCCATCTATTTCTTCAAGCTCCGACGGGCGGGGCGCATCAAAGGGACGTGACTCTATGATAAATAGGCTGACCTCATCAATTTTCAAACTCATCCAAGCTTTTATCCCTGAATTACTTACATGTAAGTTACAAGAAAATCCGATAAAAACTGAAGGAGCTACGGTGATGACATGGTCACAAAATGGCATTTTCTGTAATCTCTCTGAAATATAGGCCGACCTACCCAATTTTTGAACTCGGCCGAGGCTTTTATCCCTGACTTACTTGCAGGTAAGTTTCAGAAAGATCCGATGAAAACTGAAGGGGCCATGGGGATGACAAGGCCAAAAATGGGCATTTTCAGCAGTCAAGGGGAAGTAACTCTACGATAGATATAGTAAAACTGGGGTTTGCAAGGGTAAACATTATTTTTCTTATTTCTGCTCTAGCATATAGACTGTGAGTACTCGTTAGAACCGCCTCATTGAGGCGGTTCTAACAAGTACCCACAATCTATATTTTGAGGAGAAATAAGAAAAATATCTCAATTTTTCATCCTAAAATTGTCATTTTTTGGCGATAAAGGTTACAATGTATTTGTATAGGCGTGTTTTCGTAATGAATGAAGTTTCAGCTAAATTGGTTGTAAAATGTAGGAGGAGTCATCCGGAAACGAAAAGTTTACAAAACATTTCAAAGGGGCATAACTCTATTTGGTAGACCATAACCTCGAAACAATAACTATGGATGAAGTTTAAGCTTGATCGGATGTAAACTGAAGGAAGAGTGATCCGGAAACGAAAAAGTTTTCATAGCATTTTTGAGGGGCATAACTCTAGTATTATTTGGTGGACCGTAACCTCGAAGCAATATGCGTTGCCCCACATCATAGTCTAACTATGTATAAAGTTTCATCTTGATCGGATATAAACTGTATGAGGAGTTATCCGGAAACGAAAAGTTTACAAAAAAATCAAAGGGGCATCACTCTATTAATATTTGGTGGACCGTCACCTCGAAACAATATGCGCTGCCCCACATCATGATCTAACTATGTATGAAGTTTCAGCTTGATCGGATGTAAACTGCAGGCCTGAGGAGTTATCCGGAAACGAAAAGTTTACAAAAAATTTCAAAGGGGCATAACTCTATTATTATTTGGACCGTAACCTCGAAACAATATGCGCTGCCCCACATCGTGGTCTAACTATGTATGAAGTGTCAGCTTGATCGGATGTAAACTGTAGGAGGATTTATCCGGAAACAAAAAGTTTACAGACGGACGGACAGACGGACGGACGGATGAACGGACGCCGGTGGGTGTATAAAATAGGCATTTTTAGCAATCATGATTATTGGGCCGACTTGCCCAGTTTTCGAGCTCATCCGAGTTTTTATCGCCAGCCAGTTTCAAAACGATCGGATAAAAACTGAAAGCGCTATGGTGATGACAAACATTTTCCCATTGTAAGTCTTTGGAACCTTGTTGTTGCCATAACGTCCACAAAGTTTTCATTCAATTTTAGTAAAAACAAAAAGCTAATGTCATGAATGTCCCACCAGAGGCATGCTACAGATAAGACATGATTGAGATCAGCCTGCAGGCTGCAGAGATATAACTGGTCAAATGTGCTGACGGACAGACGACGGACGACCCACCATACTATAAGCTCCCGGGGAGCCTTCGGCCCAGGTGAGCTAAAAATACGGTACATTATCTCAAAACACAAGAAAGAAATCATTATTTGTCACATACGTATTATTTTGATCTAACACACTCTACTAAGTTTTCCGACCTCCGTTTTTCCAAGTGTGCAAAATAGCTTTTTCATCAAATGTCCAGAAATAATTAAAGAAATATTTCGGATCGATGGCATGGTCCATAACACTATCGTGAAAAAGTCTGTGAATCAACATGCTCAGTATCGACTGGTCAAACCTATGACATACATGATACTGATTATGTACAGGGCATTTTAGCAAGTCCCCATTCTGTTTTGTTTTCATGCATTCCTCGATTAAAGCACATTTAACCCAAGAACTCATTATATAGTTCCTTACTAAGTCATTACCGCTATGAATCAAAATACATGCTGCATGAAATTCGTTGAAGTCTTTATATAAACACGGAGATTCTTTAAAAAAGGAGAATGTATCCTGGTGTGTATGGGCGGGTAATGGCCATGGGTTGTAGAGCATCATAACACCGTGTTGTTTAGCATTCAAAAAGAGATGGTCAAGGTTTGAAGTAGTGAACGACTGCGATGCATCCAGCCACATTATAAACTGCCTCGTCTGTAACATTATCTGTAAGAGTGGAAAAAAACATCATTACCCTCAAGATCACAGCCAACAAGAAATAGAGTGAGAACCTTGCGAAAACACGCCTATACAAATACATTGTAAATTTTACCGCAAAAAAATGACAATTTTAAGATGAAAAATTGTGATAGCTCAAAATATAGAATGCGGGTACTCGTTAGAACCGCCTCATCGAGGCGGTTCTAACGAGTACCAACAATCTATATTTTAGAGCAGAAATAAGAAAAATAGGTTTACCCTGTAAACCCGACTTTTACGATTTAAAAGTGGGGTTCAAGGGGGGTCAGAATTATATAGGTGTGTTTTCGTGATGTTGAACATCGAGCCGACATCGATACGGCTTTCCACGTCGTATCGTCGTCGTGCCTACGTTTTCCCGACATTCCCTGCTCTCTTGGATACAATGTACAGTCAACCCTCTTGTTACTGACGTTCAATATGACGATTTCAATTGGACGAACCTTCAAGAATATTGTATTAAATACGTAAAAACAAACCATTGACGTGGATATGTCAATATGACGTCAAAAAACGACAGTTTCATTTGGACGAACCCTTATCTCAAGATGACAGTCTGATAGGCTATTCGTGAATGTTTTTGTTTTTTTTGTTTGATTTGTTGTTTAACGTCCCCGTCAACACTATATAGGTCATTTTGGATACGCTGCTTCCAATTTTGTGGGACAATGACCCGACAATGAGATGAAATGAAATGACATCTGTCACCCAATGAAACCAATATGGTTTATAAGCATGGCTGTTCCGACTCGCACCGCTTTGCCTGGGCAGGCTTAGATCCTCTAAGTGGTTTACCAGTACTTGTGTGCGGCCGGATTCAGCTCTGCGTGGAAGCATCATGCAGCCCATTTATTGCCCATTTATTTCTTCAAGCCCCGATGGGCGGGGCCGTCGTGAATGTTGTATTTAATACGCAAAAACAAACTAATGATGAGGACATTTGTGAGAACAAATAGATTCTAACAAATGTCCACTGTTTGTTTCTGGAAAAATTAAGGGAAATTACTTTATTGGTTTGGTCGCCATGAGGCGGGCAAACCGGGTATAATGACCAGATTGTAGCTGTTCCATGGAGGGGCACGTGACGCGATCAACCAATCAGCTTAAACGATGATGCAATACTATACTGCAATTACAGGAAACAGCCTGTCTGAATAGCGAAACAGACCGAAAAGCAAGCGTTTCAACTCCAACAATAAAATATCTTAAGGGAAATTGATACACCTGGCAGGTGTGGCAGTTAGTCTACCAGTTTTACCGTATTTCGAAACACACCTATTCAAATACATTGTCATTTTTTGGCCAAAGAAAAACAAATTTTAAAAAGAAAAATTGGAATATTTGCCTTTTTTGCTCAAAACATAGATTGCGGGGAGTCGACAGAAACGCCTCGACGAAGCGATTCTATCGAGTACCCACAATCCAGTGTCTCAGAGCATGAATACGGAAATTAATGTATACCCCTGTAAACCCGAGCTTTACTATATAAAAGTGTAGATTATATTTGGATCATTGATTCCATTGTGGAAATTTGACAATATCTGAGGGTAACTAATGAGGCCTAATTGGCCGAAACTAGCTAGTCTGGCCCAGAAAACATGTACACTCCATATTTTTCAGTTCTGTGGTGTATTCTTTGCTTCCAAAGGATAACCCTTTTATAGAACATACTCTAAATGACCAATTAATTCGAACAGTAAAAAAATAAATACTGATCCGGGTGTTGGAATTATTAGAAAATATGAGATTGGAAATTTATCAGTGTTAGAACTGTTTGATCTGAAAGAATTCCATACATTGGATCAGGCTGTGTTCAATATTTTATACAACTACGTTTTTTTCCCCCGTGGCCCTGTCAATCCGCACGTGATTAGAAGTTATAAATATCACTTATGCAGTGCAGAAATGTTTGATCTATAAATAAGTCAGTGTGTGCAGGGGGTCTTTGAATGCGATACACATTGTCATTAATGACATTTACACCTATTGAACTATCACTATTCCCTTTAAAATGGGCGAGTCAATTTGTGATCTCAGGAATAACAGAAATCGATTTGTTTGGAGCAAATTCTTTTCTTAAGAGTAGCCCATATCTAGGAAAAAGAGGATTTTTCAAAGAATTTCCTTATAGTCTGTAATATTTTTTTGTTCCGGCTACACCGCAGCAGACAAAGTCCAGCTACATGTATATATGGGATGGGATGTTGAAACCCGCACGTGCAGCTACCCAGTGGAGCTAGGCGCATAGATACTTCACCCCCCCCCACCCCCACCTATATTGTTTAAGCGCATAGTGAAGCCTCAGGCGAGACTGCGCAGCCTTGTTTGTGTGTTCTCTGTTTACTAATAAGCAGTCTCAAATCAGCGTAAGCCGGGGGCATGTAGCAATTCAATGCCCATCGAAATAGTCCGGTGAAGACTGATTAGACTGTGCGGATGCAAAACCATCATGTTATTTAGATAGGCAAGTAACAAGAAAAAGAAAATGCGGACATCATACACAAATTTGATCTTCACTTAATGCGCGATGAAACATTTCAAACCTCTTGAACATTGAGGACACAATCCCGATTGCACAACTGTGCAGACTTATCATTCTTTTCTGTACGCACATGCGCAATAAGTAGTTTACTCGGGATAGGAGATCTGAACAGACTGACCCTTGCACTTGGTAGCTTAGGGTGTGTTTGTAACGTCGCAAGCAGATTGGGCCGGTCAAATGTACACGCCGTCGTTTTAAGCCGGCGCACGGCGAAAAAAAAGGTTTCAAACAAAGGACCAGATTAGCCTGCGCATCTAGCCAATGTGGCCATAGTTTTCACCTGTTGTTCTTTGATTAGCACAGAGGTCATGGTAGGCACATACGAACAACGAAGACTATTCAGACTGCATGAATGTGCAGGCTGACCTAAGTCTTCCCCACACACCGAATATGACTTATTTTCTTAATCATGTTCCCCGAAATTACTCAATAAAACCTTGTCACCGTGAAATAAATGGGCATCTTCACTTGCTCCTCAGAAAACCAGGGTAGCCCAACCAGGTAACCTGAATTAAACTACCTTTTTGCATGCAACAACCATGAATATTTCACTCGCACGTCTGTGGAAAGAGGCGGGAAACTCTCAATTAATATTAAAGGGCCGCTTCTGCTATCAAAGAGGCATTGAATCAATGCCACAACACATGTAAAAAGGGTAACACTGTCACACAAATAATAATGAAAGCTGAAGCTACGCTCCAAAGAGTCTGAGAGCAAAGCGAAAACACTTGCATATGCATGGTGATCAAAGCATTTGTAGGCCACAATGCTACATCACCGACTAGGATCAGCCTGAACATCGATGCAATGAGATCAGTCTTTACTGAACCCTTAAATCTTACGAAGTCACACCCTTTGCCTTGCATACCGGTAGTGGGTGCGTATGTTCAGTGTTTGCAGGTCGTTGAGAAACCAGCGAAGACACATCTTAGCGTACTCATTCATGCAATCCGATTAGAGTCTTCGCTGATCGCATGAGCCTGATGCAGACGATGGGATTTTCACAACATAAATAAGCGAAACTCCTGTGGCTCATCAAGGTTGATCTAAGCACTTGCTGCCTGCGTTTCTCGCAGTCTGATCAGTATTCGGTGAGGGTATGAACCTTCCAATACCACAGGGCTATCCAAAGTGAGAGAAGCGAAAACCATTTGCCTTACAGAGTGCATGTTAAACCGAGTCTTTGGAAGTCGCACACATTTCATGCTAAGTTTCCTTTTTTTCGTGCGCTAGCTCATATAGACCAGTACGATGTTGTAATGATAAACCCGGGAACAGTCCGAAATGCTTGTTCTGGATGCATTTTTCGGCATTTTTTTTTTTTTGTGTGTGTTCGAAGTATTAAAAATTCTGATTTTTGAAAAATTTGGGAGTTCGAATTAAATGAGAAAGTTTTCAGCCACAAATTCGAAATAATTTTGGGTGTTCGAACTGCTAGGGTGTTCCAATTAATTGGTCACCTACCGTATTTAACTTCACTACAACTGGTGTGTGGGAATGTGTGGCGGCGGTAAAACGTCTCCCTGCCCTACATCATAGTGTAGATTATATTTTCTTGTCCTTTGGGATCATTGATTCCATTGTGGAATTTGGAAAATATCTTAGGGTCACTGATGAGGCCTAATTGGCTGAAACTAGCTAGTCTGGCTCAGAAAACATGTGTACACCATATTTTTCAGTTCTGTGGTGTATTCTTTGCTTCCAAAGGATAACCCTTTTATAGAACATATTAAAGGGGATCACAATTCTATAGGCATGATTTATGGAAATACATTTTAAGGACCTTATGGTTGCTACTCTGTTGGCTCTGTCCAACTGAAAAAGGGGTCTACTCTAAAAGGGGAAGAATTTGCTTCTCAAGGGGTCTACTCTAAAAGGGGAGAATTTGCTCCCCAGGAGCAAATTCTTTCCTTTAAGAGTATACCCCTTAGACATATCCAAAGAGAAACTAATTTTGCAGGAGTAGCAGTCATTTTCGCAAATTTTACGTCTTGCAATGCCATTATGGAGTAAGTCCATGGGGCCATGGAAACGAAAAACAACATACTACTACTCACAAAGTGTGGCTGGCTGTGGTAGCTCAGTCGGATGCAGTCTGACTGGCGATAAGGAAGACTCGGGTTCGATACCTACCGGGGTCGGCAACATTCTTTCGTGGAGATTATGAAATCTTTTCTATGGCCATTCTCTCCCTTCCGCTGATTCAGGAAGGGCAGGGGTCAGTTTTTGGCGACAAAATGTGCACTGAACTGGTAAACCGCTTACGGAAAAGCCTGCTCAGGAAAAGCGTGGATAGGTACACTGACATGCTCAAAAAAGACCCAAATCAGTGTTGACTGGGCCGTTAAATACAAATAAACAAAACTTGCAAAGTTTACTTTACACAGATAGGAACAGATTTAAATATTCTGAACATCTTTCGGTACGCTCTAATAATACGTATATGTAAATGTTGGAAAGACAGAGAACGTTATTTTTCCTCATTTATAAAGATCGCTGGGTGTAACGGGCCTCCGTGGCCTAGTGGATAAGAGTGCTGACTCTTAATCATTAGGTCTCTCAACGGTGTATGTTTGAGCATGGCATAGGTCACATAATGAGAAGTTCTGCAACGGAAGATCAGGAGGTTTTTCATCGGGTACTCTAGTTTTCACTCACCTCCGATTAACGATCGGCTTGATGTGAGTGAAATAATCTTGAAAGGATCGTAAAACCAAACATAAAAAAGATCGCTGGGTGTGTAAAAACATTTTCATGTCTTTGCTACTAGAATTAACGTCAGTGCCAATGTCGAAGGTTCTAACTCTTCCAAATATATAAAATATTTAGGGAGCGAAACAAAGTCATAACGTTGATGGGTCGCTGTTTATTGTTCTTGAGCCCAGCACAGATAGCAATAGTTTCTTTTCAAAAACTTCATGACTACTAAGTGACCTGCCACCAGTTACAGACTGAGTTGTTAAAAGACTTTTTGGCGCATTCGATGGGAGCTATTGTATCTGATAAGCCGAGAGTGGTGTTCTTTATTTCCACTCAATACTTGGCGTTTTACTAATCTGTTTCTTTTACAATTAAATTGTGGTCCAGAAAGATATACAAAAGGATAGCAAATTTCAGGTTTTTGCGGAGGTACCGCTCAAAGAAACTGCCGAGGTTTAAGATACAGTCTGATTCGCAGCACTTTGTCTGGGCAGGCTTAGATCTTCCTAGGCGGTTCAGCAATACTTCAAAGTTCGGTCGGTTTCAGCTCATGCAGTCCAATATATTGCCCCAAGGTCTGATCGGCCCCCGTCCATCGAGGATGAAGAAATAGATTGGGCTGCATGATGCTTCCACGCAGAGCTGATACCGGCCGCACATGAGTAGTGTTAAATCGCCTAGAAAGCCTGCCCAGGAAAAGTGGCTCGAGTCGGACCGTTCATGCATTTCAACCATTTAGTTTCATTGGGTGACAGGGCTTGAGAAGGAGTTTTATCTGCCCGTTTTATCTCAGTACTGAGTAAAAGTCCCACAACATTGGAAGCAATGTCTCAAAAAGACTCATACAGTGTTAACAGGGACGTTAACAACAAATGAAATAGATAACCAAGGCCCTACAGAAGGCCTGATGACTTAGGAAAAATCTTTTCATATGCCCGTTTGAAAAACAACAATAATAATAAAAAAAAACCCGTCGTATTAAGTTACGGGGCTGGTGTCCGTCCGTCCGTCCGTTCGTAAACTTTTTTTCGTTTCCGTATAAATCCTACTATACAGTTTCATCCGATCAAGCCTAAAATGTGTATGTAGTAAGGCTAAGATGTGAAGATATGCCACCAAATATTAACAGAGTTATGACCCTTTGAAAAAATCGGTTTACATTTTCGTTTGGTTAAGTTTTGTGCTATACATGTGCAAACCATATGTAAGTTACATTTAGTTTATACTTGTCATGGCGTTAAACAATTTACCACAGAATACTCATCACTACCTACCCTTCCTGATACCAAGGTCACAGACTTCGAAATTTTATATACACGTTTTGTATTAAAGTTTAATTTTTGTATTCAAAAAATGCACTAAGTGGGATAATGATATCAACTTGCTCAAATCAGAATGTAGACTGACAAGACCAAACCTATTGGATGCTTTTTGAAAGCAGCCAACTTGTTGCATATATTTTTCATACCACTGCTTTATTGTGATTCTTTATAGCGACAATTATACTACTCAAAGTTTGATAGGGATCACTTTTTTAATGCAAAATAATTTTTGGATGAATTAATCAGCTGAATCCAAATTTGATACATAATGATAGAACACGTATCCTTCACAAAACCTAGCGAATAATTTTGTCAGCGGGTGCTGCATTCAAGCGAGACACTGCAACCGTCTTGGCACCCCCAAAAATTTGCCGTAACACGAAGGGATTTGGACAACTGATATTTCACAAATTTCCAAATGTGTTTAGACAAACGTGCCTAATAACGTCCACGGGCATCAATTACAGTACGACATCGCCTGCGCATGCTCGTAATCCGATTCTGTATCCGGTTTTGTTGAATCAGCTTTCATTCAGCAACCAATGCATCTTTGAGCTCATGAAAAGTCATCGGATGCACAGGTCGGGCTGACACAGCACGCTGAAGCATGCCCTGCGCATGCTCAATCGGATTTAAGTCCGGTGACCGAGTAGGCCAGTCATACGAACGATTGTCTAATGTTCCAGATAGGAATCAGTGACGTTGGCACGGTTGGGACGGGCATTATCGTCCATCAAAATAAAGTCCGGGCCGATAGCATCTGCATATGGTCCCACAAACTCATCAAGAATATCATTACAGTACCTCACTGCCATTAACGTTCCGTTTACAACGACGTACAAGTCAGTGTTACCGTTCACGCTTATCCCAGCCCAAACCATGACTGACCCCTTTCCATAGCGATCATGCTCTGCCACATCCAAGTCATCGAATCGCTCTTTAGGCATTCGCCACACTAATTGACGTTTATAAGTGAAGTTTAGACAGAATCTGAACTCCTCAGGAAACAGTACTGGCGTCAAGTCATGAACCGTCCACCTGACGTTAGTTCTGGCAAAGTCCAACCGGTCTAGCACGTGCTGTTTCGTCAACGGAACACGTACAGCAGGCCTCATGGCATTAAGTCCGAACTCGTGGAGCCCATTTCTGACAGTTTGTGCAGAAATTCGTACTCCAGTTCCGTTCCTAAGCTCGTTATACAAACACGTAGCGTTCATGGACCGTTGACGTCGAAACTGAATCAACAAGAAACGACCCCGACGTTGAGTTGTAGCCCTTTTTCGACCCCTCCGTGTCTGTGTGAAGGATTTCCATGGGTAAGATGCCGACTCCACATTCGGGAAACCACGCTCTGAGACACATTCAGAATCCCAGCAACACGACGTTAAAAGACGCCAGATTCCAACATTCCGACGCCACGATTCATTTCTTCGGGGCTCAGACGGTTTCTTAATTGTCCTCTAGGCATTTTAGTGTTTCACAAACTCAAATGAAGTCCATTTTACGCTTGGTAAAGTAACACTGACAAGTTTGATTGGTCTGTTGGAAAGCAGTGCTACGCAAGATTTTGGGGGTGCATGAATTCATTTGCGAAGTGTGAGAAGTGTAGACTTTTATGAGTACTGAACTGCACATGAGTTTCTGTTTTAGATATTTACCAATATACCGAGTACAAATTCTGTCAAGAAATTTTAAATTTTCAGTGCAAAATTTGGTATATAAAAAGTGATCCCTATCAAACTTTGAGTAGTATACTTTCCTAAAAGGCCTGTCCCTCTCAAAAATGGGTCTACTCTTAAAGGAAAGAATTCTTTCCTTTAGAATTCTTTCCTTTAAGAATTGAACTCTATTGACATGGGCGACAAAAATACTTTCCCCTGAAGGTGTCCCCATTCCCCTTAAGGAGTACCCACAAACTATGTCTAGGAACAGAAATGATCTTTACCCCAGTAAACCCCATTTTTTCTGCATACTAGTATATACATGTACACAGAGGGGGTTTGAGGGGTGTTGTTAACATGGAGCAAACCTGACACCCCTCCAACTAGAAATGGACAGATCCTAAACTATCAGGTGGAAGATTCTGTACCACATTGGTATAGTAGTCGCAGATAAGATTGACAAGGCGGGGCTATTCAGGTGCTGTCAATATATGTCAACAGAAGATTCGGTAGAGTGCCTTTCAAACGGACGAAATGGTCATATACGCTATAACTATGCTTGTGTTACAGATGAATTACAAAATCGGGTGACTTGGTTTACATGTACATTTTTGATAATGGAGTATTCCTAAAGCAGGTACAAACAAAAGCTGCGACTAGTCAGTCTTATCTGCGACTACTACTGATATGCTGTCTTAACATGCATTCAGGTTATGCAACTCGCCTTGTAAACCAGGAATAGCAGGATCGATCCCGGGCTTCTCCAGACTTTCGGATGGGTCTTTAAACCGAGATCCCGTCTCCGTATGAACTTAGCTGTTGGTGAGACGTAAAACTCAAAACTCACTCACATGCACTGACGCCCCAGGAACTGAGGATACTTACATTGATTATAATTGGTTTCCAGCAGTAAGCCTTCAAGTTGGACACGTGATCAGGGAATTTCTCAAATGGAAAACGTACAAAAGTACATTTGCAAACTTCTTTCACCTGAATATAGACAAATATTGACAATTAAGCCTTTTTGTACCAAATGGAAACTTCCTCCTCATATATGGCAGGTCCATTTCAAAATTTAAGGGTAACAGGTTGTGTTTTGGAAATTGGCTAAACTTTTAGCAAACAGTGTAGGCCCTGATCAGACGCCGCGTCCTGCGGCGTCTGATCTGGACCTGCACTGTTTGCCACTTACCCTTTTGGGGTTTCTGGTACTAAATGGGTTAATAACTTTGAATCCTGCAGGAACATGTTTTACTCAAAAGAGAGCCATTTTGAAAGTTTCACAGAACAAGTGAACTGATTAAAAATACTTTCAAAAACAAAACTGCATCCGCAAGAATTTGGTCGTACTTCTGGGGTATACGCATTGGCATACGAACCCCAGGTTACAGCTATTTTATATATTGTACAGACAATGTCGTATTTTAGCAAAAGAATAGAATCACGTGAGAATTTTCATCAGCTTTTCGCTTTGCTTTTGGGAATTATAGTTATGACAAGAATTTGCATTTTCCTATCATTGCATTATCATGATTATGTGACTATATACCATTTGGCATGAAAATGTGAACATGTACAATGTTTTGAGTGCAGGCTACCCGGTATTCTCAGTTTGATTTTGAGCAAAAATACTGAAATAATTCGAGGTTTTTTAAACCCCAGTTTTCAGTTAGATGTATAAAGGTATTCATTACAACGACTTCTTAACGTGACGTGCTTACTTCTGCTTCAAACTAGATCCTGGCTGCCCTGGTCTAATCTCCTTGTCAGCAGAGACATAAAATGTTTCCCCTACAAACGAGGCAGTTTTCTCGTGTAACCCTTATCTTGCTGAATATTCATTTAAGCCATACCTATTTCTGCCTATCAACCAATCAAATTACTTGATCCAATTTATTCCTACAAATTCATAAATTGAATGTCAAACAGTGTAGATCCTGATCAGATGGCTTCTTCAGAAGCTATCTGATCTGGATCTACACTGTTTCCAAAGATAGGGGTTGTCGTGAACAGCATGATAAGGGTAAAAGAATTTATATCACCGCCGTTAGTAGTAAGCGGGCCACTTTGGAGTCGTGGACTGCGCATGCGCAGCATTTGTATAACTTCCGGTGAAACGTAAGGGAAACGATTAGATGACGAAACTACCCTAAATATCGGACGAGTGTTCGAATGACGTAACTCGCGGTAATTACGCCGTAAGTATCCTAAATGTTGAGGCGAAAGATGTTCCCGCGGATTGGCGAAGTTCGCCGTCCCCGATCTGGTCGGGGTGATCGGGGTCTACCCCGTTCGCTCGAGCGATCCTATCCCAATATTTAGGGAGATACTACCCGGTATAGTAGCGATGAAATTAAGTCTCTCACCCGCAAAACAATTATCGCCTCGAAAACCGGGAAACAATGGAAGGTGTTGGAAGAGCTCGACTCGATGCGAGAAACTAGGAATGGACCGCGTCCCGGAAAAAAAAAAGTTTGGTTCGTTCGATTTGAGGTTTCACGTCCCCGTCAACGCCGTATAGATCATTTTGGGGGGGGGGGCGTTGCTCCCAGTCGCGCGAGACCTTTACCGGACATATCTACGACATTTGTATCTCGGAGAATCTTTCTCGGCTACGGAATTTATACGGATATCGCGGGGCGTAGCCAGTATGCATTATGAGAGTGGAGCGTAAAATGAGAAGCAAATGATGATAGGATTTTTGATCAGCCGTAATTACCCTAAAAATTGGGGCACCTGAAGGGAGGTCACCGTAAATATCCTAAAGTTTGATCTCAAGCGATGTAGCAAACGTGTTCTGGTGGAATAGTGGAATGACAAACAGTGCAGACCCTGGTCAGGGTGATCGGGATCTACACCGTTTTTTTCTGTCCCAATATTTAGGGTAATACTACCCGGTGCAGTCCTGCGATATTGACAAATCGATTGTCTCCGACACTCAGCGCGAAACGCTTATCGCCTTTAAACTAGAAAACAATGAAACTCGCTGGAAGATAGCGTTTAGAAGGCTGATGTTATCGTTTAAATTTCTAAACACGCTCGCTTCTGAATGGGCTGCAGCTGAGAAAAAAGTTTTTATCAAACATGTTTGTTCGATTTGAGGTTTAACGTCCCCGTCAACATAATTTAGGTCATTTTGGAGACGTTGCTTCCGAGCCGACATTGCGCTGAAATGACATCTCAATCCCTGCCGCCTAATAAAAACGATAGAGTTTATACGCGTGGCCGGGCCGACTCGCGGCTCTAAGCCCCCGATGGGCGGGGGGCGGATCAATCATTTTGCCCCGTTTTCGACATAGAAATATTTTTACCCAAACGAAATAGATTTAATACGTCCGCAAAGTCTGCGCGGTGTGACGGGACTTTTTAGGCCTTATACCGTTACGAAATTCCGCCCACGCGAATATATGGAAAAAATTACTAACCAATTTTTTTGGTTCGGGTTTTACGACCCTTTCAAGACTATTTTACTCATCCGAGTCGATCGTTATTCAGAGGTGGGCGAAAACCGGAGTGCCCGGAGAAAAACCACCTGACAGCAACACCTGCTGTCACGAAACTTCACACACGTATACCTACCATCACAACGGCCCCCGCCCATAAAGGCTCGAAGAAATATATGGGCTGCGTGATGCTTCCACGCAGAGTTGAATCCGGTCCGCACACTAGTACTTGTAAACCGCTTAGAGGATCTAAGCCTGTCCGAGCAAAGCGGTGCGAGTCTGTCAGTTCGCGCTAATAAACCCTATTGGCTTCATTGGGTGACAGGGCTTGAGATGTCATTTTTATAACAGACCAACGACTGAGGGCATAGCGGAGGCGGAGCGATATACGCGCTCGATCAGGGTTAGCTCCGTTTGGTCAGGGGCAGTCGGTCAGTCGTTCATGCGAATTGTTGCGCGTGTTAAACGAAACGACGTCGTTTTAACGTTGTACGCGCGGCGTGTGCCAGTGCACGGCAGCAGCACTCTTCCAGTCCAACATTTAGGATATAACTACTGTCAAACGCTGGTGCGGTGCCATGGTCAGCTTAATAAGTGGGATGTTTGGCCTAGACCCTCTAAGCGGTTTACCAGTACTAGTGTGCGGACCGGATTCAGCTCTGCTTGGAAGCATCACGCAGCCCATATATTTCCCCTATGGGCGGGTGGTGTCTGCAGTGCCTGACTATACCCCCATTGCATCCTTACTGTATCCTGACTGTATCCCCATTGTATCCTGACTGTACCCCCCGCTGTATCCTCACTGTATCCCACTATACCCTGACTTATTGGTTAGCTCCGTTTGGTCAGGGCCGGTCAGTCCGTTTGTTTGTTTGTTTGTTTGATTTGAGGTTGAACGTCCCCGTCAACACTGTATAGGTCATTTTGGAGACGTTGCTTCCAAATTTGTGGGACTTTTACCCGACATTGAGATGAAATGACATCTCAAGCCCTGTCGTCCAATGAAACCAATAGGGTTTATAAGCATGGACCGTCCGACTAGCACCGCTTTGCCTGGGCAGGCTTAGATCCTCTAAGCGGTTTACCAGTACTCGTGTGTGATCGGTTTCAGCTCTGTGTGGAAGCTCTATTTCTCCAGACTCCGATGGACGGGGGCTATAGTAGTAGTAGTAGTAGTAGTATAATATTTTTGCTGAAAAAATGAGATTTTGCATTTGCAAAAGCTACTTATATTTTTTCAGCAAAAATATTATACTACTACTACTACTACTACTATAGCCCCCGTCCATCGGAGTCTGGAGAAATAGAGCTTCCACACAGAGCTGAAACCGATCACACACGAGTACTGGTAAACCGCTTAGAGGATCTAAGCCTGCCCAGGCAAAGCGGTGCTAGTCGGACGGTCCATGCTTATAAACCCTATTGGTTTCATTGGACGACAGGGCTTGAGATGTCATTTCATCTCAATGTCGGGTAAAAGTCCCACAAATTTGGAAGCAACGTCTCCAAAATGACCTATACAGTGTTGACGGGGACGTTCAACCTCAAATCAAACAAACAAACAAACAAACGGACTGACCGCCCCTGACCAAACGGAGCTAACCAATAAGTCAGGGTATAGTGGGATACAGTGAGGATACAGCGGGGGGTACAGTCAGGATACAATGGGGATACAGTCAGGATACAGTAAGGATGCAATGGGGGTATAGTCAGGCACTGCAGACACCACCCGCCCATAGGGGAAATATATGGGCTGCGTGATGCTTCCAAGCAGAGCTGAATCCGGTCCGCACACTAGTACTGGTAAACCGCTTAGAGGGTCTAGGCCAAACATCCCACTTATTAAGCTGACCATGGCACCGCACCAGCGTTTGACAGTAGTTATATCCTAAATGTTGGACTGGAAGAGTGCTGCTGCCGTGCACTGGCACACGCCGCGCGTACAACGTTAAAACGACGTCGTTTCGTTTAACACGCGCAACAATTCGCATGAACGACTGACCGACTGCCCCTGACCAAACGGAGCTAACCCTGATCGAGCGCGTATATCGCTCCGCCTCCGCTATGCCCTCAGTCGTTGGTCTGTTATAAAAATGACATCTCAAGCCCTGTCACCCAATGAAGCCAATAGGGTTTATTAGCGCGAACTGACAGACTCGCACCGCTTTGCTCGGACAGGCTTAGATCCTCTAAGCGGTTTACAAGTACTAGTGTGCGGACCGGATTCAACTCTGCGTGGAAGCATCACGCAGCCCATATATTTCTTCGAGCCTTTATGGGCGGGGGCCGTTGTGATGGTAGGTATACGTGTGTGAAGTTTCGTGACAGCAGGTGTTGCTGTCAGGTGGTTTTTCTCCGGGCACTCCGGTTTTCGCCCACCTCTGAATAACGATCGACTCGGATGAGTAAAATAGTCTTGAAAGGGTCGTAAAACCCGAACCAAAAAAATTGGTTAGTAATTTTTTCCATATATTCGCGTGGGCGGAATTTCGTAACGGTATAAGGCCTAAAAAGTCCCGTCACACCGCGCAGACTTTGCGGACGTATTAAATCTATTTCGTTTCGGTAAAAATATTTCTATGTCGAAAACGGGGCAAAATGATTGATCCGCCCCCCGCCCATCGGGGGCTTAGAGCCGCGAGTCGGCCCGGCCACGCGTATAAACTCTATCGTTTTTATTAGGCGGCAGGGATTGAGATGTCATTTCAGCGCAATGTCGGCCGGCTCGGAAGCAACGTCTCCAAAATGACCTAAATTATGTTGACGGGGACGTTAAACCTCAAATCGAACAAACATGTTTGATAAAAACTTTTTTCTCAGCTGCAGCCCATTCAGAAGCGAGCGTGTTTAGAAATTTAAACGATAACATCAGCCTTCTAAACGCTATCTTCCAGCGAGTTTCATTGTTTTCTAGTTTAAAGGCGATAAGCGTTTCGCGCTGAGTGTCGGAGACAATCGATTTGTCAATATCGCAGGACTGCACCGGGTAGTATTACCCTAAATATTGGGACAGAAAAAAACGGTGTAGATCCCGATCACCCTGACCAGGGTCTGCACTGTTTGTCATTCCACTATTCCACCAGAACACGTTTGCTACATCGCTTGAGATCAAACTTTAGGATATTTACGGTGACCTCCCTTCAGGTGCCCCAATTTTTAGGGTAATTACGGCTGATCAAAAATCCTATCATCATTTGCTTCTCATTTTACGCTCCACTCTCATAATGCATACTGGC
Source organism: Lucinisca nassula (assembly GCA_963580285.1). Taxonomy (NCBI): domain Eukaryota; kingdom Metazoa; phylum Mollusca; class Bivalvia; order Lucinida; family Lucinidae; genus Lucinisca; species Lucinisca nassula. The sequence continues at coordinate 152,080,172 of OY757011.1, read as the reverse complement.
TACGCCCCGCGATATCCGTATAAATTCCGTAGCCGAGAAAGATTCTCCGAGATACAAATGTCGTAGATATGTCCGGTAAAGGTCTCGCGCGACTGGGAGCAACGCCCCCCCCCCCCAAATGATCTATACGGCGTTGACGGGGACGTGAAACCTCAAATCGAACGAACCAAACTTTTTTTTTTCCGGGACGCGGTCCATTCCTAGTTTCTCGCATCGAGTCGAGCTCTTCCAACACCTTCCATTGTTTCCCGGTTTTCGAGGCGATAATTGTTTTGCGGGTGAGAGACTTAATTTCATCGCTACTATACCGGGTAGTATCTCCCTAAATATTGGGATAGGATCGCTCGAGCGAACGGGGTAGACCCCGATCACCCCGACCAGATCGGGGACGGCGAACTTCGCCAATCCGCGGGAACATCTTTCGCCTCAACATTTAGGATACTTACGGCGTAATTACCGCGAGTTACGTCATTCGAACACTCGTCCGATATTTAGGGTAGTTTCGTCATCTAATCGTTTCCCTTACGTTTCACCGGAAGTTATACAAATGCTGCGCATGCGCAGTCCATGACTCCAAAGTGGCCCGCTTACTACTGCCGTTAAGGGCGAACAAATGAAGAACAGACCAGCCTACGCATTCGCGCAGTCAGAACAGCACCTTTGTATTCGCTTGCACAGTAGAATACACCTAGTTTCTATATGAATAGAAAGTTCCCATCATGTAAACGCGCTAATGTAATTCTGACCCCACTTTTATATTGTAAAATTTAAGTATACAGTGGTAAACCTTCTGCACTAGAAATATAGATTGAGAGTAATCGTTAGAACCACCGCGATGAGGCGGTTCTGACGTGTACCCTCAATCTATAAAAATGTACATGTACAGGATGGGTACTCGTTAGAACCACCTCGATAAGGCGGCCCCCGCCCATAGGGGCTTGAAGAAATAGATGGGCTGTAAGATGCTTCCACGCAGAGCTGAATCCGGCCCGCACACTGATACTGGTAAACCGCTTAGAGGATATAAGCCTGTCCAGGAACCGCGCTGCGAGGCGGACCGTCAATGCTTATAAACCCTATTGGTTTCATTGGGCGACAGGGCTTGAGATGTCATTTCATCTCAATGTCGGGTAAAAGTCCCACAAAATTGGAAGCAACGTCTCCAAAATGACCTTTACAGTGTTGACGGGGACGTTAAACCTCAAATCAAACAAACAAACAAACAAACCTCGATAAGGCACCGCCCATAGGGGCTTGAAGAAATAGATGGGCTGCATGATGCTTCCACGCAGAGCTGAAACCGTCCGCACATGAGTACTGGTAAACCGCTTAGAGGATCTAAGCCTGCCCAGGCAAAGCGGTGGGAGTCCATGCTTATAAACACTTGGTTTCATTGGGCGACAGGGCTTGAAAAGTCATTTCATCTCAATGTCGGGTAAAAGTCCCACACTCCAAAATGACCTATTCAGTGTTTACGGGGGCGTTAAACCTCAAATCAAACAAACAAACCTCGATAAGGCGGTTCTAACGTGTACCCTCGATTTATATTTTATAGCAGAAATAAGAAAAATTTCACAATTCTTCATCTGAAAATTTTAGTTTTTTTTGTCGGCGGTAAAAATTTACAATGTATTCTAAAAGGTCTGCTTTCGTACATGGCGGACAACATGTATCCCGTGTATCCATTGTCTTTAAACTGACTTCCCGGGTGAATTGTTAATGAGTTCTTTCCAAACTGTTTACCCTGAAGAGGATATTTAGCACGAATGTTACTTTTTTCTTATTCTTCTTTCAATTGAGTTTTGGTTTTACGGCCCTTTCAAGATTATTTCACTTATTTCGAAATGATCGTTTATAAGTGGTACCCGGAGAAAAAACACCGCACATTCCCCTCCAGAACTTGGCGTCTCACATGTGACCCGAGCCAGGATGGAACCCACAGCAGTGAGAGACCTAATAATCATTGAAAGGGACAGCGTGGCTTTGGAGGCCCGTTTGCAAATGGGTTAAAATATTACCTTTCTTTTTTGCCAATCTTCAAGGCCCAAATCGAAGTAAAAAACTTTTATCTCCCTATACACCGCTCTTAAACCTTTCTCCAATTTGCGAAGCAAAGACATCGACTCCAGAAAATGGTTGGCGGAAGCCGCTGTCACAATTGCCGGTAACTCAATGGTAGCCCATTCCTTTTCTTTGAGATTAATTTCCCATTCCTTTTCTTTGAGAGTAATTTCTGGCTTTGATTCTGGAGAGAGACTGGCAAAGTCGATGGCCTTGATGAGTTTGTCAGCCTTGGACAGATTGTAGGACTTTATCTTGTCTATATCCTCTGACAGAGTTCTACCAAAAGTGGCATTGCACGGACCACTGGGCATGGTTACTGTAAAAGAGAAGATTATAAGAATCTGATATGGGGTTCTGTAGTAGATGGGCGTGTCCAACCCGAAGGATGACCGTGCTGAGCGGAACCGAGGCTACGCCAAGTAGATGGGCGTTTCCAACCCGATGGATGACCATGCTGAGCTGAACCGAGGCTACGCTCGGCCCCCCGCCCATAGGGGCTTGAAGAAATATATGGGCTGCATGATGCTTCCACGCAGAGCTGAATCCGGCCCGCACACTAGTACTGGTAAACCGCTTAGAAGATCTAAGCCATTCCAGGAACCGCGGTGCGAGGCGGACCGCCCATGCTAACAAAACCTATTGATTTCATTGGGCGACAGGGCTTGAGATGTCACTTCATCTCAGTGTCGGGTAAAAGTCCCACAAAATTGGAAGCAACGTCTCCAAAATGACCTTTACAGTGTTGACGGGGACGTTAAACCACAAACCAAACAAGCAAAACCGAGGCTACGCCGAGGTTCCGCTCAGCACGGTCATCCCGAGGGTTGGAAACGTCCATATACAACAGAATCCCATATTGGATTCTTTTTTTCTTGCACAACACCTCCCAAACATTTCCTTTTTATTTCGTAGCAAATAGCAGAACTACAGACAGTATTTCTTTTCTTCTTTTTAAGTCCTGTATTCAGTGTCCAGTCAAATAATTATCATTCTTATTGATTTTTTATTTCGTTTATTTTTGCCGGTTAGTTTCGGCAGCTCGCACATGTATATTAGTAGTAAGGAAGTGGTTCCGGCAGTTGAATAGAATTGAAGCGCACTTATGTTAGTTGCCTGGGTCGGAACACCAGGGTCAGAACACCAGGGTCAGAACATAAATTTCTATCCCAGGGTATAATCACGGATTTCCTTGTCTGGTGTGCGAGAATAGAACAATATGATAATACAGCCCAACTTAAATGATGCGGAACACCTCGACCTAGCAACAGATAAGGTTGAAATTCTGTGATAATTGAAGTATAGTTTTCGTCAATTCTCAATAAAAACCTATGTTGTGGGTATTCATTAGAACCGCCTCACCGAGGCGGTTCTAATGAATACCCACAACATAGGTATATATGGAGAAATAAAGAAAACTATCCTTCAGTAACCTTGTCTGTTACTATAGTTCGAGATAGGGGCAGTTCGACATACTGAGGGTTAATCATACAGCCAGGTCAGGAGGCTTATCAGGGGTTACTTATCGATAGTCTTTAACCTTATCCTGCTGAATAAATAATTACAGCCACACCTATTTCGGACTGTCGACCAATCAATTTACTTGATAAAATGTATTCGTGGAATTCACAAAATAGCATGACAATGTAGATCCTGATCAGATGGATCCATCAGAAGTCATCTGATCTGGATCTACAGTGCTTGCAAATGTAGGGGTAATATTGGTATGTTAATATACAGTTATATATACTCATTAGAATCGGAAAAACACTCCCTATACGTAAAGTAACGACTGTAAGTAGTGGGACAGACAGGTATAAGCAAACTCAGACTACTCCTGAATTATCGGGGTCTACACAGTTTGTCATTCTGTCTGCACCTTCTGGACTCCTTGCTAGATCATGAAACAAATTTGATTTTAGCAGAATGGCGGCAAGTCCATAAGGTGTCTCAGTTTTTTTTTTTTTTTTTGTTTTTTTGTTTTTTTATGATTTTTTTTCAATATTTTCTTGTACTCTGGGAATAAATTCCTAGAAAATAAAGAGCAAGTAGAATCATCCATGGTAGACGATCCATCGGTTTTCGAGTCATTGAAGGTATACCGTATATTCGAGTGAAATTACGAGAACATGCCTTTTTAAATTTTACCACCGAAAAATGAAAATTTTCAGATGAAAAAATGTGATATTTTTCTTATTTCTGCTCAAAACATATATTGTAAATACTCGTTAGGACCGCCTCGGTGAGGCGGTTCTACCGAGTACCCACAATCTATGTTTTTGAGCAGAAATAAGAAAAATAAGGCTTACCCCCTGTAAATCCCAGTTTTACTGTATATAAGTGGGGTTTGAGGGGGTTAGAATTATAAAGGCATGTTTTCGTGATGTATATACTATGCACAATAAATATGTATCCAACAACACCCGATATATTTTAAAAATTAGGACATTTGGAATATACATGGAATCTTTGTTTAAATGGCACCTGAATGTTTTTAAGACACAAGACATGGTAAAGTGCCCTTGCAATGCTGATTTGTACGGGCCACAGTGGTCCTAATGGGCAAGAACGCTGATTCTAAATCATTAATAGATCTCTGGCTACATGTGAGACTCAGGTATTCGCCCACCTCTGATTAAGGATGGGCTCGGAATAAGTGAAATGATTTTGAAAGGACCAATAGGATCAGCCTGACAAGGGTCCACAGGATTTGCCTATATGCAAAAAAGATGCTTGAAAGTTTGCAAGAAGGCATAATGGGTTTCTACTCCGTGTCTTAAGGGGTTTATGTGCATCTTTCAGTTTTCAAGTCTAAAATTATCTGTGTTAACCAATTTATTTCAAGCATCCACATCAAAAGACATTGTCAAACGGTGTAGACTCAGATCAGACGCCGATGAAACATATTACGTGAACACGCCTATACAAATACACTGTAAACAATGAAACACTTTAGATGAAAAATTGTGATACTGCTCACAAAATAGATCGTGTGTGCACGTTAGAACCGCCCCATCGAGGCGGTTCTAACGAGTGGCCACAATCTATATTTTAGAGCAGAAATATGAAAAATAAGTGGGGTTCAAGGGGGTCAAAATTATATAGGCATAGGTGCCTGGTGAGGATCTATTAAAAACATATAGAAAACAAACCAGGCATTCTTTTACTTGGAAATTAGCCTGTCCGATGCCATTGTGAACTTGGCTTGGGATTCGCGGCTTGGAATATCGATTTTGCCATAACATTCACTAATCTTTTAAAGTGTATGAAGCTGGCTTGGAGTCTGGAGTATGGAGTCTGGAATTCGATTTATTCCGTAGTAGTAAAATATAGTACCTGTATGAAGTTGGCATGGAGTCTGGAGTATGGAGTTTTGGAATTCGATTTATTCCATAGTAGTAAAGTATTGTAAAATATTTGTGAATGTCAGGCAAAATCGATATTCCAAACCCCGAATCCCAAACCAAGTTCACACACTTAAGTATAGTAAAATATTAGCGAATGTTAGGCAAAATCGATATTCCAAGCTGCGAATCCCAAGCCAAGTTCACACCTTCTTTTATTTTACTATACTTTACTACTACGGAATAAATCGAATTCCAAACTCCAGACTCCACACTCCAAGCCAACTTCATACACTTGATTGTACATGTATGTGTCAGATATAAAGTACCTTACCTATGAGTTTTTGAGGATCTATATTCCATTCGTCATCTGAAATATCCGAATAAGAGAACTTTAATGCATAAGATTCGTAACTTGATGAACACATTAAAACCTGTCTTTGTTGCCACCTATAATAAGCAAGCAAACTGTCTTAAGCAAGCAAAATTTGATTATTCCTTGTGTCCTTGTTTAACATCACGAAAACACGTCTATATAATTTGACCCCCATAAACCCCACTGTTATATAGTGAAACTGGTGTTCACAGGGTATACATTATTTTTTTCTTATTTCTGCTCAAAAACATAGATTGTGGGTATTCGTTAGAACCGCCTCGCCGAGGCGGTTCTAAAGATCCCCACAATCTATGTTTTGAACAGAAATAAGATAAATATCTGAATTTTTAAACCTGAAATTTTTCCGTTTTTGGTGGTAAAAGTTTCAATATATTGAATAGGCGTGTTACAACGCATAATGTAGTAATGTAGTAATTTCTTCATTTTGAAATTTTTACTACATTATGCGTTGGCATAGTCGACGCGAAATAAAATAAAATGTCGTTTTTACTTCATTATGCGTCGATACTAAGAGGTTTGAGCAAAATGAAAGAATTATTTCATTTTGCGGCGATGGGTGGCATACTTAATTTTACTTCATTATGCGTCAACAGTTTGTTTGTTTGATTTGAGGTTTAACGTTCCCGTCAAGACTATTTAGGTCATTTTGGAGACATTGCTTCAAATTTTATGGGACTTTTACCCGATATTGAGATGAAATGACATCTCAATCGCTGCCGTCCAATTAAAAGCAATAGGGTTTATATGCATGGATGGGCCGACTCGCAGCAGTTTTCCTGGACAGGCTTAGACCTTCTAAGCAGATAACGAGGACTCATGTACGGGCGGTATCAGCTCTGCGTGGAAGCATCGTGCAGCCCATCTATTTATACCCCCGGCATACGAAGTATGCAAGGGGGTATATAGTTTTTGTCCATTCTGTCTGTCTGTCTTGTCTGTCTGTCTGCTGTGTTGAGCCTTAAAACACAAATGAGGGAAAGACATCAGGCATGAGACCAAAATAGCGCAAGGCGTACGATTTTAATTCTACTGGCTTAATCAAATACAATGAAATTCCACTATTAAGACCACCTAAAATTAATACAAATTTTGTTTTTAAAGCATATTTGGAAGGTTAAAGCTACATTTTCTTTGTGATTTTGACCTTCAGTGTGCTTTTGTGGAAGACCGTCTTTTGGACTGTTCAACTGTGGTCTTAAAGACCACTTTTGAACCGTCTCAAATGTGGTCTAAATTGTAGGAATTTAACTGTATTGCTTCCTAAGTCTTTTCGAAGACAGCTATGTTCTACCATCATTACTTCATTATGCGTCGATATGGTGCATATCAACGCGAAATGAAATATTTTTTTTACTTCATTTCGCGTCGACTATGCCAACGCATAATGTAGTAAAAAAATCAAAATGAAGAAATTACTACATTACTACATTATGCGTTGTAACATAGGCGTGTTTTCGTAAGGATATAGGTTGGACAATATTATGTTTTCATGAATATGAGACAAACTGACAATTGCACCCCTTATTATCTTATCATGCAACTGTACATGTGTACCCAAAACGATCGCCTCCGAGTCGGGTACGAATCAAGTGAACAAGTCCGTGAAATGAACACCCCCTAAACCCCACTTTATATAGAGAAAACAGGGGTTTACGGGATATACATTATTTCTGCTCCAAGACAAAGGTTGTGGGTACTCGTTAGAACCGCCTCAAGCAGGCGGTTCTAACGAGTACCCACAACCTACTTTAGCAGTACAAATAAGAAAAATATCACGGATTTTCATGAGAAAAAATAGCCATTTTGGAAATGAGTAAAAATGCACTTTGTCGTACGGGTGTGTTATCTTAAGGTCTCAAATTTACCCTATTTCGAACAAATGTCCATGGGCCCCATTACAATAACACATCTCTGTCTTAAAATGAAGCTATGTGTTTGGGCAAAAGTAAGTAATCGTAAAGACCAGTTTTCTCTGAATAAAGAATGGAGTTATTATATTTTTGTAATTTGACTCAATACTCGGATTACGTCATGTTCTTTTGCTTGTTTGATTTGAGGTTTAACGTCCCCGTCAACACTGTAAAGGTCATTTTGGAGACGTTGCTTCCAATTTTGTGGGACTTTTACCCGATCTTGAGATGAAATGACATCTCAAGCCCTGCCGCCCAATGAAACCAATATGGTTTATAAGCATGGACGAGCCGACTCGTACCGCTTTGCCTGGGCAGACTTAGATCCTCTTAGCGGTTTACCAGTACTCGTGTGCGGGTCGGTTTCAGCTCTGCGTGGAAACATCATGCAGCCCATATATTTCTTCAAGCCCCGATGGGCGGGGGCCCACGTCATGTTCTAAGTCATGTTCTAAGTCATGTATTCAATGGGATTCAAATTTAGGATCCTATTGGGACAGGGAAACATGTTCTGTAGTTATTGCTGAGCGTCAAAGCGCATTGTCTAAACATTCCTGTCTATGTAAATGAGTTGGTTATATATACATAATAATTATAGGTACGCCCAGGACACAAACTGAAGTGTGGAAGAGGTGTTTTGAAAAAGAGCTTTTTTTGTATGTCATAAAGGGAGATATCAGTCAAATTGCATGATAGAATTATGGGACTTGGTCAGAATGTAGCTCTTGTGTTGTTTGTCAAGTTTCATGAGGCAGGGCCAAATACTTTTGGAAAAATGGTCAAAGTTTTTTAAATTTTCGAAAAAAGCTCAAGGTCACAGATCAAAAAGTTTTATATCAATGGACAGATCTTGCCCAAGGAAGACACATGTGAATTTTGGAAGCTGTGTTGTTTTGGTATCAAAATGAAAGACCACAACATTTTCTTTAAACGGGTGTTGTTTCGCTGGTCACAAAGGACGATAAATCAGTCAAGTTGCATGATATAGTTATGGAACTTGGTCAGGGTGTAGCTCTTGTGATCATACAGATCTGTGTCGAATTCCATGAGGCTAGGGCATATATTTTTGGAAATATGGACTAGGTAAAAGTTTTTGGTTACATGTTCGAAAAATAGGTAAAAGTTGAAAGGTCAAGGTCATATGGACCCCGTCAAGCGATTTTGGTACTTATCGCCTATGCGAGTAGCGAAGGTTCAGGCGAGCCTGCGCATCCGCGCAGTCTCGCCAGAACCTTCACTGCTCGCTCAAACAAGCAGTGAATCAAGAGGAACCTTCAGACAGAAAGCCATATCCCTGGCCCCTCTGAATCGCTGGGCATGCGCAGTTAAAATTTGTCATGACGGAATGCTCGAAGACACAAATTCGCTTGGCGGGGCTCATATATCAAAAACTTGATATCAATGGAAAGGTCTTGTCCCAAGGAAGAGAAATATCAAGTTTGAAGGCAGTATTGTTGGTGGTATTAAATATGAGCCCCGCCAAGCGAATTTGTGTCTTCGAGCATTCCGTCATGACAAATTTTAACCGCGCATGCCCAGCCATTCAGAGGGGCCAAGGATATGGCTTTCTGTCTGAAGGTTCCTCTTGATTCACTGCTTGTATAAGCGAGCAGCGAAGGTTCTGGCGAGACTGCGCGGATGCGCAGGCTCGCCTGAACCTTCGTGCTCGCATAGGCGATAAGTACCAAAATCGCTTGACGGGGCCCATATTAAAATGAAAGAGAAAAGTAGTTGTTTTTTTTGTTGTTGTTTTTTTTGTTGTTGTTGTTTTTGTTTTTAAGAAAAACGGAGAGAAAAGGGAAGACAAATCAGTCGATTTGCATAATGGAGTCATGTAACTGAAAAGAATGTAACTCTTGTAATGGTGAGTATGTGTGTGCAAAGTTTCATAAACCTATGCCAAATAATCAAGGTTAAAGATTTTAGTTAAATTTTCGAAAAATAGGTCAAAGTTCAAAGGTCAAGGTTACAGGTCATAGAGTTTGCTATCACTGGAAAGGTCTTGTTCCAAGGAACATCCATGTGAAGTTCTATCTATCTATCTATCCAAGGAACATCCATGTGAAGTTCTATCTATCTATCTATCTATCTATCTATCTATCTATCTATCTATCTATCTATCTATCTATCTATCTATCTATCTATCTATCTATCTATCTATCTCTCTCTCTCTCTCTCTCTCTCTCTCTCTCTCTCTCTCTCTCTCTCTCTCTCTCTCTCTCTCTCTCTCTCTCTCTCTCTCTCTCTCTCTCTCTCTCTCTCTATCTATCTATCTATACTGAGTCGGTCATATTTGACCATTACCTCAGTTGATTAAGATAAGTTTGTAGGCTCTGTTATAAAGAGTATTGAAACGACAGGAAAAAATGCGTTTCAGAAAAAAAAAATAGAAAAAGGAGGGGAGATAATTCAGTCAAACTCAACAATAAAGTTATGGCCCTTGGGCAGACTAAAGCTGTGTGTGTGTGTGTGAATTCAGGTTTAACGTCGCTTTCAACAATTTTTCAGTCATATCACGACGGTGTCTGGTTACGACAGGGAGCTCAATGCTCACGTTTATAGTGCTGCCTCACTGAAGTATCATGTCCCAGACACAGTACATGATACCACACCCAGTCACATTATCCTGACACTGGATCGACCAGTCCTAGCTCTACCCCGTAAATCTGAGTGCCAAGCGAGGAGCAGCTAGTACCATTCTTAACGACTTTGGTATGTCGCGGCCCGGGATCGAACCCGAGACCTCCCGTTCCCCGGAGCGGACACTCTACCAACTGAGCTATCGGGGCCGGTTAGACTAAAGCTCATATGATGATGAGTATGTGTATAAAGTTTTATGAGGCTAGGCCAAACACTTTCGAAGTTATAGTCGAAAGTTTTTTTAGGAACGCCAAACGACGACAAGGCAGACAGCGGAGTGACGACAATAGATCTTAAGTCTTTCTTCGAAAAACAGACGAGCTAAAAATGGACATTGTATTGCCTGGAGCCGCATGTATCACTTACCGGCCTAATTGAAGACCCTACTGAACCATGCCCACGTCACGGTCTTTTTCTGCGGTTGACTTCCAGCCATTATGACTTTCGAATGGCAATGAACAGTTAAGGACGTCGCCAAGAAAGTTTGTTGAAGAAATACATGTCTGTGGCGATTTGTAAGTGACCGATCAGAACTCTGGTGGAGTGTATATATCGAGAAAGGAAGGGTCAGAAGGACATACATTGTTTTTCATATTTGAGCAGACGAATGACCAAACCTACAATAAGACATGTGCGTCCAACGAAGACTCAGATCAGCCTGCGCATCCGCGCAGTCTGATCAGAGTCTTCGTCGTGCTCTCTAAGGACAGCTAAGGGCTCAATGCTCCTTCATGCAGCAAGAGAAGTCTCTGGTTAGACTATATGGATGCGCAGGCTGATCTGAGTCTTCGATGGGCCCACATGTCTTATTGTAGGTTTGTCGTGCGCCGGCTCATTTCATATCGTAGGCCAAAGTACTCAATGAGGCAGTTCTAACGGGCACCCACTACCATTACTGCGCGTCCCTGCCCATCGGGGCTTGGTAAATAGATTGGACTGCATGATGCTTCCACGCATAGCTGAATCTGACCACAAACGAGTACTGGTAAAACCGCTTAGAAGGACTAAGCCTGCCCAGGCAAAGCGGTGTGAGGAAGATAAGCCTTCTGGTTTCATTGGGTGGCAGGACTTGAGATGTCATTTCATCTCAATGTCGGGTAAAAGTCCCACAAAATTGAAAGCAAGTCACCAAAATGACCTAAATAGTGTTGACGGGGACGTTAAACCCAAATTCAAACAAATAACTACCATTACTGTCAACATATCTCAAACTTTTGACAGAAAAAATCCAAACAAAATGTTACACACGGATGTGGTATTATGCAATGATCAGGAAACGATATAATTAACCTACACCACCAATCAGAGACACAAAAGGAAAATAACTACACCCTATTGGAAACATCAAAAAGCGGCAAACCAAAAAGATAGTTACTTCCCCACAATAAAATAAAAAGATATACACTCTCAAAGACATACCATATCAAAAATAAACTGCGACACAAAAACCCACTTGGACCGGTCTGTGAAAAGAATTTCACCGGGGTGGGGGTGCTTAAATCGATTTTACTAGGCCGCAAATCCTCGCCCTTGATTCCGTCGCGATTTAGACAAATAATTTGTCCAGTCCGCATGAAGGCCACCTAACTCATCAGTGCAACACAAAACTCAACCACGAGATGACTCGACATCAACAAACCACTGCAATGCTGGGACAGTTAGACTCCGATGGGCCAAACCAGAAAGAAAGATAAGAGCCTTATCCAGATTTTTTCAACTAAACATTGTTCGTAATGATTTTTATTTATTTATTTATTTATTTATTATTTATTTATTTATTTGCCCGTTTTTTTTTAAACATTTAATCATTTTGTGCAAAAAGGAAAGATCATGAAATTGAAGACATTTCAAAAATGCCAAACAAAAATGTGGATATGTAAGCGGCATTTTGATTGGATAATTGGAAAATAAGAAAAAGCGGTCTACTTGCATTTTACGGGTAGACCTGCATTTTACGGGTACACTCCTATTTTTACAGGTATACTCGCATTTTAAGATGCGGGTACACCCCTAAATTTATGGGTGTACCCGCAAATATAGGGGTGTACCCGTAAAATGCAAGGGTACCTGTAAAATGCAGGTAGACCGCTAAATGCGGGTGTACCTGAAATTTACGGGTCTACCCGTATATCTTAAATGCGGGTAGACCGGTATCGGTCATTTTGACCCTTTTTGTACACCATAAACCAGAGATAGAGCATCATGACCAGGTACCAACCAACATTACATAAGTAAGGCTTACCCAACGGCGTGCAATTAAAGAGGGCAGCAAAGTTATCAACCGTGATTGGGTTAACTACCATGCATGCAATCTGCCGTATAATATTTATGTTGTACCCTATCTTTTAATATCGATGAATGATTTTACGTATTTGGACAAGTATATATTTTTTTAATCTATATAGCAAGTAACATAAAATTCGGGTTCCGATAGAACTTATCGCAGAAGGGATTAAAGTCCAACATTGAGCCAGCCTCTGTAGCTCGGTGGGATGCGCATCTGACTGGTGATCAGGAGGACGCGGGTTCGATACCTGCCGGAGTCCACAACGATCTTTAGTGGAGATTGATCATGAAATCTTTTCTACGGTCATTCTCTCCCTTCCACTGATTCAAGAAGGGCAGTTGTCAGTTGCTGGCGCAAGAATGTGCACTGTACTGGTTAACCGCTTACGTATAAGCTTGCCCAGGAAAAGTGTGGATAGGTAAACTGACCGGCTCAAAAATGCAAAAATGACATAAAATAGTGTTGACTGGACCGTTAAACTCCAAAACAAACAAAAGCCAACATAAAATTAAGATATAAAATCGGAATGACGTCTATAAAAGTTAGAAAAGGCTTTGCATAGTACCGATAACCCTGATTAAGAAGTTTAGCAGTTAACAATTTATTACGAGTGTTGAAGTCAGTTACATGACTAGACACTCTAGCAAATCGAATTGCGAAATATAAACGCCATAGGATGCCACACGAGGAACATCATCATCCAAGAAAGGAAAATTTACATCTCAAAATCAAAATCAGTGCGTTTATCATAAATTTTGCAGGAAACAACCCCGTCTACAATAGATAGATAGATGTAAATCCAAAAAAGGGGCCTCGGTATCAAAAGAATTTGCTTTATTAAAGGGAAGTTCTGGGCAGTAAATTTGACATATCAAACTATCGAAATAGGTATTGTCAATATTTAATTAATAATCCAAATATCTAGAAGTCGAGCTAAATGCTTCAATGATTTCAGATTGGTTTTCAACGGAAAGGGACATCATGAAGTCTCTTTCATAACAAAACAAGATCAAATCAGCCATAGTTGTGCGCAATTCGTACCTATCATTTGATTAAATAACTCAAATATCATGGGGTGCCGTTTTACTATTTAATCAATATTTAAAGATATCCATAATTCGATTTATGGATATCCATAATTCGAAATATGGATATCCATTAATCAGCCGAATAATCGATATCCATAATTCGAATTATAGATATCCATAAATCGAATAATAGATATCCATAATTCGATTTATGGATATCATTAATTCAGAACGTTTATTGACATCCATACTTCGAATTATGGATATCACTAATTCCAATTATGGATATCAATAAATCAAAATATGGATATCCATGATATAGCTGATTTATGGACACTCGTAATTCGAATATAAACCGAATTTCGGATATCTATAAATCGGGCTGAATTATGGATATCCATATTTCGAATTATGGATATCCATAATTCACCGCAAAAGCCTTTGGTTTCAGTTATTATTTATTGTATTAATTTGCCAAGACGAATTATGGATATCCATAAAAGGAATTATGGATATCCATAAATGGACCGAATTATGGATATCCATAATTCGAATTAATGATAGCCATAATTCGAATGATGGATATCCATAAATCGACCTGAATTATGGATATCCATAAATCGAATTATGGATATCCATTATTCGATTTATGGATATCCATAATTCGAATTATGGCTATCCATAATTCGACTGATTTGTGGATATCCATAATACGAATCATAGATATCCATAAATCGAATAATGGATATCCATAAATCGATTGATGGATATCCATAATCACGTTTATGGATATCAATAAGTAATTATTTATATCCATTAATAATAATGGATATCCATAATTCGAATTATAGATATCCATAAATAATTTTGGATATCTATAAATAGGGACTAAATAGTAAAAGGACGCCACCAATAAATAGTACCGAATCCTATGTAAATATTGTCAAGCTCCACACACTTTCTGACATGACCAGAATAGAGTGTAATGTTTACGCTCTTCAGAAGTGAAAAAAAAGCATTTCTAACATTACATGATAGAGGGAGTCTTCCCTATGAAAAGTCCATTCAATTAAATCATTTAGTTTTTTTCTTTTTATAAGATTATGAAGAAGTGTAGTGTAAAGGGTGGAAAAATCATAAGAAGACAGACTTGAAATCCTTTCACTGACCGTTCCAAGGCGGTTCTTCTGTGGCGGTTTATTTATGTTGTTGTTTGTTACTACTCACTGTGTGTATCACTTGTCTCTTTTTATTTTGGATGGCCATTTGGCCATTTTGTGGGAAACTAACCGTCCTTATGGCCATCCTTTGTTAGGTTTCCATTATGGTCTGGTCGCTTCATGTTTGTGTTTCTTTCCCTTTGGTGTCTTTTATTGGTGGAGTAAGTTAATTGTATCGATTCCTGATCTTTGTTTTACTTCTACTTTGAAGCACGAAACGTCTGGATTTCAATTTACTTAAAACTTCATAACCAAAACAGATTTCTCCCTGATCTTGGATTTTTGAATCACATGTTTTTGTTTGTTTGTTTTTTGCTGTTGATTGCAGTAAAACATGAAGTTAATAATTTAGAAATACAAGAGCTTGAATTTGCAATACACCGTGCTTTGTATGGTTTGGCGTTTAGGTATAAGATACATTACGGTAACACACCCATGCATTTTTTCACACACCTAAATTTCTAATGAATTCTTATTTATACTGCAAACATAGGTAATGATTGCTCGTTAGAGCCATCTCATTGAGGCGGTTCTAACGAGTATCCACAACCTATGTCTTCGAACAGTAATAACAAAAGAAATGTATGTATACCCCTGTAAACCCCACTGTTTGGTTGAGGTGTTCATTACACGGACTTGTTAACGTGGATATGAATCCTGAAAAAAGGTGTGGGTGGGGGTGGCGGGGGGGGGGGGGGGGTGCTACTCTAACTCGGAAGCGGAGTAGACCCTATTATTATTATTATTATTATTATTATTATTATTATTATTATATTGAGAGCGGCCCCCGCCCATAGGGGCTTGAAGAAATATATGGGCTGCATGATGCTTCCATGCAGAGCTGAATCTGGCCCGCATATTAGTACTGGTAAACCGCTTAGAGGATCTAAGCCTGTCCAGGAACCGCGGTGCGAGGCGGACCGTCCATGCTAATAAACCCTATTGGTTTCATTGGGCGACAGGGCTTGAGATGTCATTTCATCTAAATGTCGGGTAAAAGTCCCACAAAATTGGAAGCAACGTCTCCAAAATGACCTTTACAGTGTTGACGGGGACGTTAAACCTCAAATCAAACAAACAAACAATTATATTGAGAGTGAGATTATGGAGCTGCCTATGCAAAAACATACTTAAGTACAAGTACTTACTTTCAAGATAGTAAAGCACCACTATGACACCAAATGTAATAACAAGAACACACAATTTTCGCCATAAGTGTAGATTTTTCATTTTCCATCGTCTCTTGAATCAAACAATAATAATTGATTGATAGACTTGACACACGGATCGGGTTACTTCGATAATAGTAAAGGCTGGTTGTGTCAACTCAGACACGGTGTAATATGTATAGTCATGGAACGCCACAACTGTCTTATATGTATGTCGACAATTTATATTATGTATATTCATATTCAATACATATTGTTTGTTTAATATGTTGTCTTATTTGTTATCATGTTATCGTTAACTTATCATTTTGTTAGCTTCCACATAAGTAATATCCTGCCAAAAATCGTCATGTCTGATCAATTTGCGATGCTTTTTGTGAACTGGTCATCTTGTTTACTTCATTAACAGTCCAATGTCGGAGACCACTTTGTAATAGACGTAGTTGACTCGCCATCTTGTTTGCTTCAAGTGAAGTAACGTTCTGTCAAAAAATAGTTATATCCTATCAAGAAATTCTGCTATCCAGTTAGCTCTTCATTATGTTGGCTTCAAGTGCAGTTATGTTCTTTCAGAAAATCGTTATGCCTAATCCATTAGTAATGCTGTACAGTTAACTCGTCATTATATTGGCTTCATGTGCATTTTTATGCCCCCAACTTTGAAAAAGTTGAGGGGCATATTGCTTCTGGCTTGTCCGTTCGTTCGTTCGTTCGTCACGCTTTCTTGTGCATTACATAACTTAAGAACCACATATGCTAGTGTTTTGAAATTTCATATATGGATTTCTCATAAAATAAGTTGACTCATATTTTTTCTTATCTGAATTATATCCCCTTTTTGAGTTATTTCCCTTTTAATTAAATAACATAGATAGCTCGTTAGCAAGATATCTAAAAATTATTTCAGCTAGAGCCTTGATATTTGGTATACTGATTGGGACTGAGGAGGAGATCACCTGATTAAATTTTCAACTAATTTCATGAAATTTTGTCAGAGTTATGGCCCTTTGCAATTTCTGGCTATTTAATTGTGTTGCTTTCTGGTGCATTGCATAACTTTATAACCATGTATGCTAATGTTTTGAAATTTCATCTATGGATTTCTTATGAAAAATAGTTGACCCGTATTTTTTTTCTTTTCCGAATTATCTCCCCTTTTTGAGTTATTTTTCCTTTAAATAAATAACATAGAAATCTCGTTAGCAAGATATCTCAAAAAGTATTTGAGCTAGAGCCTTGATAGTTGGTATACTGATTTGGACAGAGGAGGAGATAACCTGATTTAATTTTCAACAAATTTCATGAAATTTTGTTAGAGTTATGGCCCTTTGCAATTTCTGGCCATTAAATTGTGTTGCTTTCTGGTGCATAGCATAACTTTATAACCATGTATGCTAGTGTTTTGAAATTACTTATAGTTGACCCATATCTTTTTTCTTTTCCGAATTATCTCCCCTTTTTTAGTTATTTCCCCTTTAATTAAATAACATAGAAATCTCGTTAGCAAAATATCTCAAAAATAGTTGAGCTACAGCCTTGATATTTGGTATACTGATTGGGTCTAAGGAGGAGATTACCTGATTAAATTTTCAACCAATTCAATGAAATTTTATTAGAGTTATGGCCCTTTACAATTTCTGGCCATTTAATTGTGTTGATTTCCTGTGCATAGTATTACTCAAGAACTATGTATGCTAGTGTTTTGAAATTTCATATATGGTTTCCTCATGAAAAAATAGTTGAACCGTATTTTTTTCTTATCTGACTTATCTCCCCTTTTCTTGTCATTTCCTTTTTAATTCAATAACATAGAAATCTCGTTAGCAAGATATCTCAAAAAGTATTTGAGCTAGACTCTTGAAAGTTGGTATACCGATTTGGGCTGAGGAGGAGATCACTTGATTAAATTTTCAACCAGTATAATGAAATTTTGTTGGAATGAATGCCCTTTGCAGTTTCAGGTCATTTAATTGTGTTTCTTTCTTGTTGCAAGATATTAAAAAAAAAACTATTTAAATTGCTGTCTAAAAACTTGACATGCTGATTTGGAATGACTAGTACATCACCTGATTAACATTTGAAAAAAAATCTGATTTTTTTTTTTTTTTTTTTTTTTTGCGATATGGCCTTTTGAAAATTTGGGCATTTATGGACAAGCATATGGTTGGGGGCATAGTGTTTTACAAACACCATTTCTAGTTATTCTTTATTGTCATTTTGTTAGCTTCTATATAAGTAGTATTCTGTCAAAAATTCGTCATGTCTAGTCTGTTAGCAATGCTGACATGTTAACGTGTCATTTGAATACTATTTTGTCAGACAATAAGTTATGTCTGGTCAATTACCGGCCCCGATAGCTCATTTGGTAGAGTGCGTCTCCGGGGAACGGGAGGTCACGGGTTCGATCCCGGGCCGCGACATACCAAAGTCGTTAAGAATGGTACTAGCTGCTCCTCGCTTGGCACTCAGATTTACGTTGTAGAGCTAGGACTGGTCGACCCAGTGTCAGGATAATGCGACTGGGTGTGGTATCATGTAATGTATCTGGGACATGATACTTCAGTGAGGCAGCACCATAAAAGTGAGCATTGAGCTCCCTGTCGCAACCAGACACCGTCGTGATATGACTGAAAAATTGTTGAAAGCGACGTTAAACCCGAATTCACACACACACACACACACACACACACACACACACACACACACACACACACACACACACACACACACACACATACCTGGTCAATTTGCGATGCTGTCTTGTGAACTGGTCATCCTGCATTACGCAAACACGCCTATATAATTTCGACCCCCTTGAACCCCACTTTTATATAGTAAAACTGGGGTTTACAGGGGTAAAACTTATTTGCTTATTTCTGCTCTAAAATATAGATTGTGGGTACTCGTTAGAACCGCCTCATCGCACGTGTACCTACAATCTATATTTTGAGCAGAAATAAGGAAAATATCACAATTTTTTCGTCTAAAATTTTCGTTTTTTTATGGGGTTAAATTTACGACGTATTTGTGTTTACTTCAATACCGATAGCATAATGTCTGAAAACGGTTTTGTCTAGTCACTGTGTTATATACGTGGTTATCTCGTCATTTGTTTGTTTGTTTGATTGATTTGATGTTTAACGTCCCCGTCAACACTGTAAAGGTCATTTTGGAGACGTTGCTTCCAATTTCGTGGGACTTTTACCCGACATTGAGATGAAATGACATCTCAAGCCCCGTCGCACAATGAAACCAATAGGGTCCATTAGCATGGACGGTCCGCCTCGCACCGCGGTTCCTGGACAGGCTTAGATTAGTTATCTCGTCATCCTGTTTGCTTCAAGTGAAGTAATATTGAGTCAAAAAAAAAAA
>OY757011.1:152033244-152055744 GCA_963580285.1 Lucinisca nassula | reverse complement strand
CTAAAAATATTCCTGTCACGTGACAAAAAGCCGGGCAACATCACTGCGGCGAACAATAAGATGGCGACCTCCGGTTCATCTGAGGAAAGTAGAATTTTTAGTCCAAATTACAAGTATTTGACTTTCAACGGCACTGACACAATACTATCATGCATGTTAATCTGTAATCAAATGCTAACGCATCAATTTACAGGCAATAAGATCATTTTGCCGTCAATATCTAAGGATGAATTTCTGAATCGATGAGAATTGACATGGGGTCATTTCAAAGATACACAAAAACCGCATAGCTGTGAGAGTACATGTATGATGTGGGTATTTGTTAGAATTAGACGATACTAGCAATAACCTTTTGATTTGTTTGATTTGAGGGTTAACGTCCCAATTAACACGGTTTAACGTCCCCATCAACACTGTATAAGTAATTTGGAGACCTAGCTTACAATTTTGTGTGACTTTTATATACCCGACATTGAGATGAAATGAGATCTCATTCCCTGTCGCTTACGGGCCTCCGTGGCCTAGTGGTTAAGAGCGCTGCCTCTTGATCATTAGGTCTCTCACCGCTGTGGTTCGAGCCTCGCTCGGGTCATATGTGAGACGCCAAGTTCTGCAACGGAAGGTCAGATGGTTTTCTCCGGGTACTCCGGTTTTCGCCAACCTCTGATTAACGATCGGCTCGATATGAGTGAAATAATCTTGAAAGGGCCGTAAAACCAAACCCCCCCCCCCCCCCCCAAAAAAAAAAAATCCCTGTCGCCCAATGAAACCAATAGGGTTTATATGAATGGGCGGCCCGACTCGCATCGCTTTGCCTGGACAGACTTGGATCCTTTAGGCGGTTTACCAATACTCCTAAGCGGTCGGTTTAAGCTCTGCCTGGCACCATCATGCAGCCCACCTATTTCTTCAAGCCCCGCCATGGGAGCCGAGCAAGAACTTTTTAATACCGAAACAAAAGAGAAACACCATCCATATTCCCACCGCCCATCGGGGCTTGAAGAAATATATGGGCTGCATAATGCTTCCACGCAGAGCTGTAACTGAGCCGCAAACGAGTACTGGTAAACAGCTTAGAGGATCTAAGCCTGGGCAAGCAAAGCGATGCGAGTCCGTCCATTTGTTTCACTGGGCGACAGGGCTTGAGAAGTCATTTCATCTCAATGTCTGGTAAAAGTCCCACAAAATTGTTATCAACGTCTCCAAAATGACCTTTACAGTGTTGAAGGGGACGTTAAACCTCAAACCAAACAAACAGACGTGCACCAGGACCTTTCTACTCACCGATACTGGGATCGGCCACATTTTACCATTACTTGCAGATTTACAGCACACATCAATCTTGCAATTACGGTAGAGGTCTTAACCTGCACAGCGCCGGCCTCGGTAGCTCAGTCGGATGCATGGGGGAGCAGGTTCGATACCTGCCGGGGTCGGCAATATTCTTTCGCGGGGATTGATCATGAAATCTTTTCTACGGTCATTCTCTCCATTCCGCTGGCTCAAGAAGGGCAGTTGTCAGTTTCTGGCGAAAGAATGTGCACTCTCCTGGTTACCTCTTACGTATAAGCCTGCCCAGGAAAAGTAAACTGACAGGCTCAAAAACGGCCTTAATAGTGTTGACTTGGCCGTAAACCCCAAAACAAACAAAAAGTTAACCTGCATAGGGGATGACTCTCCCTGAACAGGGCGCCTCCAGTTTGTTTGCTTGATTTGAGGTTTAACGTCCCCGTCAGCACTTTTAAGGTCATTTTGGAGACGTTGCTTCCAATTTTGTGGGACTTTTACCCGACATTGAGATGAAATGACATCTCAAGCCCTGTCTCCCAATGAAACCCATAGGGTTTATTAGCATGGGCGGTCCGCCTCGCACCGCGGTTCCTGGACAGGCTTAGATCCTATAAGCGGTTTACCAGTACTAGTGTGCGGGCCGGATTCAGCTCTGCGTGGAAGCATCATGCAGCCCATATATTTCTTCAAGCCCCTATGGGCGGGGACCGGTGCCTCCAGTTAAACGTTCCGATCCAAAGGGCGGTGCGCATTTTGACATTCTTCGCAGTAAATGGTGTTCAGACACCGAAATAATCATCGCCGGGTCGAACCGAGGGCCTCTGGCATCTGAGTCAAGTGCACTAACCACTCTGGGCTTAACCATTGAGCTGTCACGCTCAGTTTATTACATAAACTCCAGGTTTGCAGGATGAAACTCTGCACAGTAATCGGCTCTTTCGCTGTACATTTTGTCGTTCTCCCTGCTCGGGGTGGGGGGGGTGGGGGGGGTCATGTGAGTAACAGCTGATAGCAAGCCGACGGAATGAACAACAGACAGCGCATAAATGTCATCCTACTGGATTTCAGTAAGGCCTTTCACCAGGTTCCGCACAATTTCATTGCTGATGGATACCAGAAAGTCGTAATTAATGATTTCTTCGTCCCGTTACTTCTGGTGTTCCACAGAGTACAGTGCTCGGCACTCTCCTCTTCCTCATATACATCAACGACTTGCCACCACGCGTCTCCCCTGTTCGCTGATCACTGCCTGTTGTACCGAGTTGCTGTCGCTCAAGAGGACTTTAATCATTTACAAGCATGGGAGAGAGACTGGTAGATGCGTTTTCACCCAGACAAGACTTAGTCTGAGTACATCAGAATCGGCAACAAAAGAAAGATAATGGAGTCATCATTCAACATCCATTGCCAGAAGTAAAGCAAAAAACCTGGCTATAGACAGTACACTGGTGTGAAATAGTCACACTGACATGCTTAGACTAGCTTCTAGTCGGATATCATATTTTAAAGTTAATAAGTAATATTCTTCTACCCCTTATTTGATCTTGGGAAGATATACTCTGACTAAAATGCCAGTTTGCCTTATCAGTTGGTGTTCGGTAAGGGGTACAGAAAGGCAATAAACATTTCATGACTGTAGCTGTAATCAATCATTTACCAAGGATCTTGCGAGGTAAAATTCGCATTGTACTAGACCTTGGTGTCTGAGACAAGATTAAAGTCTAACAAGGTTTCATATTTGATAAAAACACACATGAAGGTTGGTAATTGGTTAATATGACATCAAGGTCTAGAAGCTAGACTATGACATGCTATCTACGACAGACAGCCAGACAGTTGCTTTCCTATCCTACGCAGGAATCTCTCTGCATGCCCAAAGGACATCAAGGCAACAGCATACAAGTCACTAGGTAGACCTAAACTAGAATATGCTGCCACCCCCTGGGACCCCTACAAACAAACTAGTCCATTTCAATCGCAATCTTCCGCTCACATCGTCTATCTTACTGATCATATGCATATTGGAAATGAAAAAAGGGAGGTTGGTAAAACCTAGTATTCCTGGAATTTCTCGAATCAAGGTCTGCTTTAATTAAGGAAATTTAGTAATCCCGGGTCGTTTTGTTATTGACGAAGAGCTCTGTGTGAATGATCCATGTCCCTGTCTTGAGATAGATATAAGAGCTTTATGAGCTTTATTTGTTTAACCGTCATTCATGAAGGCTTACAAAAGTATTTAGGCTGATGAAATAATTATATATATATATATATATATATATATATATATATATATATATATATATATATATATATATATATATATATATATATATATATATTACGCTTTATTCGCTATCTATCTATCTATCTATCTATCTATCTATCTATCAAAATGTTAAACAATCTGTCTACATGTGCAATTTATTAAAGTAAAGACTCATGTGGACAACTTTCAGATGGTTAGAAAAGTAGTTGTGTATAAGTATGAAACGTCCGCTTTATAATGCAGTTTTCTTTCAAAAAACAAAATACAGAGGAGTACGGCAACTTGGATTTTTCAAGTACGGCAACTTGGATTTTTTTAAGTACGGCAACTTGGAAAAAAAAATGCTGAATTAACTGTACGGTTACTTGCGTCACAAAATTGCAAATTTGGAAACTACTGACACCATTTTGACATCGTTTGGAAGGAAAGGCCGTGGTTATTATCATGTTTGGTTTCATCACATAGGGGTCGATTATAATGCTAGTGCTGATCGTAAATCAAACTATTTTTGCATGAAACAGATGGAGATGTGAAATCTACACCAGGGCAATATTTCCTTTTGAGAATTCTTTGTCGTTGCTTTCGCTTTGTATCATTACTGAAAATACTTTGGAAGAAAGTCTGTCCCCTATTGGTCTATTCAACGGAAGGAACTTTCCTTTCGTGATGGGAAGTTTTTCTTTTTTTTTTTTTTTTTTTGTTGTTGTTTTTGTTTACGAAATAAAGTTTGTTTTTCAGTGAGCTGAAATAGTTTCTACTTCGTTCTTGTGAAACTTACAACTAGAATAAACGTTAGTTTATGCTTTGAGAAGTGTTTATTCCTTTGACGAGAGTTTATTCAAACGAAGGTCCTGTAATATGCATACAATACTCCAGTTATTTAAGATTATGAGTGAGGCCATTATTATTATTATTATTATTTTTTTTTTTTTTTTTTTTTTGCATTACGAAAACATGCCTATTCAAATAAATTGAACATATTTCCACTAAAAAAATGAAAATGTTCAGATAAAAGATTCTGCTATTTTTCATAATTCAGCTCAAAACATAGATTTTGGGTACTCGTTGGAACCGTCTCGACCAGGCGGTTTCTGACGAGTACCAAAGATCTATGTTTTGTGCAGAAATGCGAAAAATAATGTACACCCCTACAAACCCCATTCTACTGGATAAAAGTGGAGTTTAAGAGGGTCAAAATTGCATAGGCATGTTTTCATGCTGGTCTTCTGTTTTTTTGTTGTTTTTTTTTTTGTTTGTTTTTTTTTCGAAATCGCCCACGTGCACACATGTTGCAATTTTTATCTGGTATATTCTAACCATTTCACATTTGTACGGTTTAGTAACGCCACAGACAACAACAAGTTGGCTGCTTTCAAAAAGCATCCAATAGGTTTGGTCTTGTCAGTCTACATTCTAATTTGAGCCAGCTGATATCATTATCCCACTTAGTGCAGTTTTTGAATACAAAAAATAAACTTTAATACAAAACGTGTATATAAAATTTCGAAGTCTGTGACCTTGGTATCAGGAAGGGTAGGTAGTGATGAGTATTCTGTGGTAAATTGTTTAACGCCATGACAAGTATAAACTAAATGTAACTTACACATGGTTTGCACATGTATAGCACAAAACTTAACCAAACGAAAATGTAAACCGAATTTTTCAAAGGGTCATAACTCTGTTAATATTTGGTGGCATATCTTCACATCTTAGCCTTACTACATACACATTTTAGGCTTGATCGGATGAAAACTGTATAGTAGGATTTATACGGAAACGAAAAAAAGTTTACGAACGAACGGACGGACACCAACCCCGTAACTTAATACGACCGTTTTTTTTTTTTTTTTTTTTTTTTTTTGTTATTGTTGTTTTTCAAACGGGCATATGAAAAGATTTTTCCTAAGTCATCAGGCCTTCTGTAGGGCCTTGGTTATCTATTTCATTTGTTGTTAACGTCCCTGTAAACACTGTATGGGTCTTTTTGAGACATTGCTTCAAATGTTGTGGGACTTTTACTCAGTACTGAGTTAAAACGGGCAGATAAAACTCCTTCTCAAGCCCTGTCACCCAATGAAACTAAATGGTTGAAATGCATGAACGGTCCGACTCGAGCCACTTTTCCTGGGCAGGCTTAGACTTTCTAGGCGATTTAACACTACTCATGTGCGGCCGGTATCAGCTCTGCGTGGAAGCATCATGCAGCCCAATCTATTTCTTCAATCCTCGATGGACGGGGGCCGATCAGACCTTGGGGCAATATATTGGACTGCATGAGCTGAAACCGACCGAACTTTGAAGTATTGCTGAACCGCCTAGGAAGATCTAAGCCTGCCCAGACAAAGTGCTGCGAATCAGACTGTATCTTAAACCTCGGCAGTTTCTCCGCAAAAACCTGAAATTTGCTATCCTTTTGTATATCTTTCTGGATCACAATTTAATTGTAAAAGAAACTGATTAGTAAAACGTCAAGTATTGAGTGGAAATAAAGAACACCACTCTCGGCTTATCAGATACAATAGCTCCCATCGAATGCGCCAAAAAGTCTTTTAACAACTCAGTCTGTAACTGGTGGCAGGTCACTTAGTAGTCATGAAGTTTTTGAAAAGAAACTATTGCTATCTGTGCTGGGCTCAAGAACAATAAACAGCGACCCATCAACGTTATTACTTTCTTTCGCTCCCTAAATATTTTATATATTTGGAAGAGTTAGAACCTTCGACCTTGGCACTGACGTTAATTCTAGTAGCAAAGACATGAAATTGTTTTTACACACGCAGCGATCTTTTTATGTTTGGTTTTACGATCCTTTCAAGATTATTTCACTCACATCAAGCCGATCGTTAATCGGAGGTGAGTGAAAACTAGAGTACCCGATGAAAAACCTCCTGACCTTCCATTGCAGAACTTCTCATGATGTGACCTGAGCCATGCTCAAACATACACCGTTGAGAGACTTAATGATTAAGAGTCAGCACTCTTATCCACTAGGCCACGGAGGCCCGTTACACCCAGCGATCTTTATAAATGAGGAAAAATAACGTTCTCTGTCTTTCCAACATTTACATATACTTATTATTAGAGCGTACCAAAAGATGTTCAGAATATATAAATCTGTTCCTATCTGTGTGAAATAAACTTTGCAAGTTTTGTTTATTTGTATTTAACGGCCCAGTCAACACTGATTTTGGGTCTTTTTTGAGCATGTCGGTTTACCTATCCAAGCTTTTCCTGAGCAGGCTTATCCGTAAGCGGTTTACCAGTTCAGTGCACATTCTGTCGCCAAAAACTGACCCCTGCCCTTCCTGAATCAGCGGAAGGGGGAGGATGACCATAGAAAAGATTTCATAATCTCCACGAAAGAATGTTGCCGACCCCGGTAGGTATCGAACCCGAGTCTTCCTTATCGCCAGTCAGACTGCATCCGACTGAGCTACCACAGCCAGCCACACTTTGTGAGTAGTAGTAGTTATGTTCTGTTGTTTTTCGTGTCCATGGCCCCATGGACTTACTCCATAATGGCATTGCAAGACGTAAAATTTGCGAAAATGACTGCTACTGCTGCAAACCCCTTTTAGACTAGACCCCTTGAGAAGCAAATTCTTCCCCTTTTAGAGTAGACCCCCTTTTCAGTTGGACAGAGCCAACAGAGTAGCAACTATAAGGTCCTTAAAATTGTATTTCCATAACGAAATCATGCCTATAGAATTGTGATCCCCTTTAATATGTTCTATAAAAGGGTTATCCTTTGGAAGCAAAGAATACACCACAGAACTGAAAAATATGGTGTGCACATGTTTTCTGAGCCAGACTAACTAGTTTCGGCCAATTAGGCCTCATCAGTGACCCTAAGATATTTTCCAAATTCCACAATGGAATCAATAATCCAAAAGGACAAGAAAATATAATCTACACTATGATGTAGGGCAGGGAGACGTTTTACCGCCGCCACACATTCCCACACACCAGTTTTAGTGAAGTTAAATACGGTAGGTGACCAATTAATTGGAACACCCTAGCAGTTCGAACACCCAAAGTACACAAAAAATGCCGAAAAATGCATCCAGAACAAGCATTTCGGACCGTTCCCGAGTTTATCATTACAACATCGTACTGGTCGTATATGAGCTAGCGCTCGAAAAAAAGAAAACTTAGCATGAAATGTGTGCGACTTCATAAGACTCTGATTAACATGCACTCTGTAAGGCAAATGGTTTTCGCTACTCTCACTTTGGATAGCCCTGTGGTAGTGGAAGGTTCATACCCTCACCGAATACTGATTAGACTGCGAGAAACGCAGGCTGCAAGTGCTTTGATCAACCTTGATGAGCCACAGGAGTTTCGCTTATTTATGTTGTGAAAATCCCATCGTCTGCATCAGGCTCATGCGATCAGCGAAGACTCTTATTTATTTATTATCAATTTCTTGACAACATATATACATACAAAGTACATACATATGCATCAAAGGATTGGATGTAGGCTCAGCCTATACGTATCCTCTCCTTGATGACCGGTACATATATGATATACATTCACAAATAAAAGCATTACTTCATAAATATAGGGAATAGCTTGAAGCTATTAAGACAAATATGAATGCCATAAGACTCTTATCGGATTGCATGAATGAGTACGCTAAGATATGTCTTCGCTGGTTTCTCAACGACCTGCAAACACTGAACATGCGCACCCACAACCGGTATGCAAGGCAAAGGGTTTCACTTAGCCTTGTGACTTCGTAAGATTTAAGGGTTCAGTAAAGACTGATCACATTGCATCGATGTTCAGGCTGATCCTAGTCGGTGATGTAGCATTGTGGCCTACAAAGGCTTGGATCACCATGCATATGCAAGTGTTTTGGCTTTGCTCTCAGACTTGGAGCGTAGCTTCAGCTTTCATTATTATTTGTGTGACATTGTTACCCTTTTTCCATGTGCTGGGGCATTGATTCAATGCCTCTTTGATAGCAGAAGCGCCCCTTTAATATTAATTGAGTTTCCCGCCTTTTTCCACAGAACGTCTTTTAGCACGTGCGAGTGAAATTCATGGTTGTTGCATGCAAAAATAGTTTAATTCAGGTTACCTGGTTGGGCTACCCTGGTTTTCTGAGGAGCAAGTGAATATGCCCATTTATTTCACGGTGATAAGGTTTTATTGGAAGTAATTTCGGGGAACATGATTAAGAAAATAAGTCATATTCGGTGTGGTGGGAAGACTCAGGTCAGCCTGCACATTCATGCAGTCTGAATAGTCTTCGTTGTTCGTATGTGCCTACCATGGCCTCTGTGCTAATCAAAGAACAACAGGTGAAAACTATGGCCACATTGGCTAGATGCGCAGGCTAATCTGGTCCTTCGTTTGAAACCTTTATTTTTCGCCGTGCGCCGGCTTAAAACGACGGCGTGTACATTTGACCGGCCCAATCTGCTTGCGACGTTACAAACACATCCTAAGCTACCAAGTGCAAGGATCAGTCTGTTCAGATCTCCTATCTCGAGTAAAATACTTATTGCGCATGTGCGTACAGAAAAGACTGATAAGTCTGCGCAGTTGTGCAATGGGGATTGTGTCTTCAATGTCCAAGAGGTTTGAAATGTTTCATCGCGCATAAAGTGAAGATCAAATTTGTGTATGATGTCCGCATTTTCTTTTTCTTGTTACTTGCCTATCTAAATAACATGATGGTTTTGCATCCGCACAGTCTAATCAATCTTCACCGGACTACTTCGATGGGCATTGAATTGCTATATGCCCCCGGCTCACGCTGATTTGAGACCGCTTATTAGTAAACAGAGAATACACAAACAAGGCTGCGCAGTCTCGCCTGAGGCTTCATTATGCGCTTAGACAATATAGGTGGGGGTGGGGGTGGTGTGAAGTATCTAATCGCCTAGCTACACTGGGTAGCTGCACGTGCGGGTTTCAACATCCCATCCCATATATACATGTAACTGGACTTTGTCTGCTGCGGTGTAGCCGGAACAAAAAAAAAAATATTACATACTACAAGGAAATTCTTTGAAAAATCCCTTTTTTCCTAGATATAGGCTAACTCTTAAGAAAAGAATTTGCTCCAAACAAATCAATTTCTGTTATTCCTGAGATCACAAATTGACTCGTCCATTTTAAAGAGAATAGTGATAGTTCAATAGGTGTAAATGTCAATAATGACAATGTGTATCGCATTCAAAGACCCCCTGCACACACTGACTTATTTATAGATCAAACTTTTCTGCACTGCATAAGTGATATTTATAACTTCTAATCACGTGCGGATTGACAAGGCCACGGGGAAAAGTATGTTTTGAGCAAAAAGGCAAATATTCCAATTTTTCTTTTTAAAAATTCTTTTTCTTTGGCCAAAAAATGGCAATGTATTTGAATAGGTGTGTTTCGAAATACGGTAAAAATGGTAGACTAACTGCCACACCTGCCAGGTGTATCCATTTCCCTTAAGATGTTTTTATTGTTGGAGTTGAAACGCTTGCTTTTCGGTCTGTTTCGTTATTCAGACATTCAGACAGGCTGTATCCTGTAATTGCAGTATAGTATTGCATCATCGTTTAAGCTGATTGGTTGATCGCGTCACGTGCCCCTCCATGGAACAGCTACAATCTGGTCATTATACCCGGTTTGCCCGCCTCATGGCGACCAAACCAAAAAGCTACTTTAAAGAAGGTGATTTAAGGTTCCTCAATACAGTTATTTCACTACATTTGAGGTACTGAAAAAATCATATTTGCAAATAGTTACCCAAACAGATTTTTCATCAAATGGTAGTCCATGTAAATGTAAGAATATGAAAGCAAAATATTTTTATTGGAAAGTCACCATATTAGTAATTTATTGCATTTTTCTATGTTTTTGCAAAAATGATATCTTAATCCGCAGAACAAAAATGTGTAAAATACTATCATAGAATTGTGGCTAAAGGTTGCCTTTAGGCACTGCAAGGGTGGAATTTCAAGTAAAATACCTAAATAGTACTGAAAATTAATGATTCCTCCCCCACCCCCAAAAAATGGAATTATTTCACCTGGTACTATTTTTAAATTCAGTGTATGGTAGCCAAAAATGACCAGTTCTACCAAGTTGGCAGTAAGATCACTGATTGGGTTGAGGTGTTGCAATCTCTTGCATTTAGCTTGTAAAATGATTGACCTTCTTTGGTGCTTTTAGTATTTCATTTTATATATTTCATTCATGCAATTTATAACAATTTATGAATCACTGCACCAAGGTTTCACTGTATTATTGATTGTGTTTACTGGGTGGGTGATTTGATACTGGAATAAAATCCAAAACAAAAAAAAACAAAACAAAAAAAAAAAAAATATGATAAAAAGAGTTTATCCCCATATTTGATCTGAAAGAATGAAAGCAGCCTGTTCAGCACCAGGATTTTTGTCCAAAAGGCTTCTGATCACTTCCAATAACTGCTATGTTATAGCAGTGATTTTTACCCATTGATTTGTTACATCAGAATCAGAATCAGAATTGTTACTGGTGACACGTCAAATGACATTCATACACCAGGACCTGTGATATGGGAAGTTAGTCCCTAGCTCTAACCAAAGATGTAAACTTAGCTACACAATCATCAGCACCTTCCGCCGTCGAAATAATAGAATCCGGAAGGGCATTCCAATCTCTAATGGTTCGGGGGAAGAACGATTTTTTATAAATAGTCGTTCTTGCAGTAAGGGTCTGAAACGTCATTGAATGGTGCTTTCTACAGTGCCTAGCCGGGGGAACAAGGTCATTTGTTGGAATGATGGCAGCACCCTTTAGACCTTTGTATAAGAGTATGAGCCTACTGTCTTTTCTCCTTTTCTTGAGAGACTCCCATCTTAATTTTCCTAGAATTCCAGTCATGCTCCCAGTGTCAAAGCAGTAATTTCCAGTTACAAATCTAGCCGCTCTATTCTGAACTTTTTCAATTTCTTCATTTAGGACCACTCCGCTTGGGTCCCAGATGCAACTACCATATTCCAAGATTGGGCGAACAAGTCCCCTGTATGCTGTCTCTTTCACATCCTGGGGACACTGATGAAGATTTCGCCTCAGGAATCCAAGAGTTCTATTCGCCTTTGTACACATATTGCTAATGTGTGTATTCCATCTCAAATCGTGAGTGATTGTCACACCAAGGTATTTAATGGAATTCACATTTTCGAGGACCGTTCCCTCTAAAGTGTAAGAAGCCTCAACTTTATTAGATCTCTTCCTTGTTATCTGTATAATATTCACCCATTCTCAAATGAATTGGGATTTTAGCCGTTTAAAAAGTCAAATTATAAAGTTACTTAGATTCAATCACCGATATGTTCAAAATAAAGTATTAACATGTACCTATACTCAGTTAAAATTCCTTGATCAAGAAATCAAAAGTTATTTCACCCCAACAGCTAGAAATATGTCTGTATTTTGATAAATTTTGATTGTGAGAAATGTACGCTACAATCTACTTGTTCGTTGCCCCCGTCTATAACATCACAAAAATCAAGAGACCGCAGCTCGCAATGACAGAAACTTACGACCGGGTTATTAAGCGGGGACAAAATTGAACATATGGTCATATATATGGTAAAGAAATGAATAGCCATTTAGAATAAAATTCGGGGTTGGTTAGAGAATACAGAAAAAGAAATAGTTTTCTGAAAACATACAACTTTCGTTTTGTTTTAAGAAAAACACATAATAGCTAGATCACTTACGACTATTGCATTTGAACAGGTATTAAGTGGTAAATAAGGAACACAAGTAATATTACTTTAGATAAACGATCAACATAAGCAATAGGTTTTTTTTATTATATGTAAAAAGTCGCGGACATTACAGTGATTTTGTTTCTATAAGTCAAGTAGTTTACTTACGCGATAAACTGACGATATAGCTGATAGTGTCGTTTTCATTCATATTTTGGATCTAACTAATGTAACAGTGCATGTTCAGTCACATGCTTTTAAAACATGGTGTCACTATTACGCAAAAAAGCCTCGGTATATACTTTTATGCATAAAAAATGCTCTTCTGACAGATAAACTGCTTTCTTAAGGCAGCCGAAACATTAAAAGACATATTTATCACATATTAACACACAACAACCGCATGGCCTTATGTTCTTGATAATCAAGTATCTAAAACTTATATTGCAACCGCGAGAATACAGTATCGAACATTACAGTGCATTCCAGAATAATATTTGTCTACACAAAAGTCTTCAAAGTGTAACCAATTTTGTCTACAAGCTGGAAGAAAGTAACACGTTTTGTGAAGGTTGTAAATACGTTCTCAGAAATGTAAACAAATACATGTTTGTAAATGGCAGCTATGATGGTCTCGGACATTACCATACACGGTAAAAGGACATGCTATGCCACTTTACCATTTCTACCTGTAAAATTGAAAATGAATCTAGTATTGTATTTGTTGTATCTAGGAACATAATCAAGAGTAAACCAGCATACCCTAAAATATACACATTTATTTTAGGTGGGGATATTCGATACAATTTGTAATGTTCGATACAATAATGTTAGTAACATAAACTGCCCTTACAATGTTTTTAACATTCAAAATATGCATTTGGAAATACAAATTTGAGAGTTGAAGTGCCTTCCTAACAGTGCACATTTTATATTGAAAATATTCATTCTGGCAAATAAAATTTGGGAAAAGGTTATAAGCTATGGGACACAAATCCAAAATCGAAAATAAGTAATAAATTTGGAATCAACATTGTTACCGTTTGCAGCTATTGATAGAAATGTAGCAAACATGTATATCACTAAACGTGTTCGTTTTACACAACTAAGGTTGCACAATTCAAAATTGTTCATTTATTTGCAGTCATTATCGCTGGACGGTCAACATAGCAAACCTGTCATGTTCGATACCAAATGTAGCGGACATTTCATCGCATACATCCACTGCTTATTGCAATAGAATAATGATCTTCGAAGCGTGCAAATGTTGTTCATTAATAATGATGTTTGGTGGCATATTCTTATTTGTAAAATATTAATTGTGACAAATAATATTGGAAAAAGTTTCTATGCAGGTATTTATAAACAAAATATGACTTCTGTTTTCCCTTAACTGTGGTATTGTCTGCCGACTCCCTTACCCATAAAACACCGGAAAAGGCAACCATGTCGTCTGCAGATACTTTCTACTACGTAATCTGGTAACGGAAAACTGTGCCACGCGAGAGCAATGTGATCAAGCTGTTAGACTAACAATTTTCGGTATTGAACATTACAAAACACTGGAAATGAGGGAATTTTAACATCAAAATATTATTCTCGTTCCAAATGATGTATTTGTGATAGTCACACATTGCGGGAGTTTAACTCAATCTAGCATTTTTTGTCCATACATACGTAATAAGCCTGGTATAATGATCGCGAACATTACCTGCATTTTTGCAACAAATCCATGCACATTTTTGTATTGCAAGTATTTTTCATTTCCTATTGTACAGGTAACATCAAACAACCCTGTATGCTTAATAAAATATAGAATCTCCATTTGGTCATATTTCCGTGTATAAAAACCTGAACGCTGTTTTGAAATAACAAGAAGAAAAACGTCGTCTCGTACATTACAATGTTTAATTAAATTTCGGCGACAGCCATAATCGGGGAAAAATACTTAGTAAGACTCCATGTGGTCCTGCTAATGGTAGTTATTTCCCTACCCAGAATATGTAGAATTTACGGAAACCACCTAATCCTTTCCTTACTAGTGGAATTTCAAATTTGTAAGTGCGCAAACAAAGAGAATTCGAAAAGCGACAGTCTCGAACATTACAAAACCAGGTTTTCCCGTGGCTCATTTTCTCTGAAAAGGTACTTTTCTACAGGAGGTTTATCATCATATCTTCGGGACCTGTTGTTCTGCCATATAAACGTATGCATTGGTTAAAAATGACTGCTTGATTTCAGAAAATATACGGCGACTGCAATATCCCAATTCATTTGAGAATGAGTGATTGCATTTAACTGGCTGAAATCTCATGCCCCATTTTCGGGCCCAACATCCTAATCTATCTGTCAGCCTGAAGTTTCAGTGAGTCATCTGTATCTCTAATTTCCCGGTAACAAACACAGTCATCTGCGAAAAGTCTTATTTCTGAGTCAATGTCAGAGGAAATATCATTGATGTACAGGGAGAACAATAGAGGACCAAGAACAGTCCCTTATGGGACTCCAGACAAAACTGGCGCCCTTACTGAAGATTCACCATTAACAACAACACGCTGTTTTCTGTTCACATGAGTCACCATAAACAAATAATTGATGTTTGGACATATTTTTCTAATCCAATTAATGATCTGTTGTGTCACCTACTTACCAATGTGCGGGTTGGTAAAATTTCATAGAAGCCCAATGCTTTTAATATGTTTTGCTGAAAGAAGTTAAAAAAGAAATCTACCTTTTTCAACTTGTTTACTTGGAAAAAGGGGTGAACAACACAAACAGGACAATGTTACACGTAGAAACTAGTTCAGAAATGAAGGCATACTATTCATGAATTAACGAACAAATTATGTTAGAAAGTACGTGAAATTAGGCGCAAGACAGTTTCAAATATGAATATTATGTTTTAAATTTAAAGCAATGGTGTACTATTGTTTTTTTGGGGGAAATTAGTTCCAAGGCGTATGAATAAGTTTTTGCATTTGGCAAAGTAGAAGTAAAACAAAGATCAGGAATTGATACAATTAATTACTCCACCCATAAAAGACACCAAAGGGAAAGAAATACAAACATTAAGCGACCAGACCTTAATGGAAACCTAAACAAAGGAAGGCCATAAGGACAGTTACTTTCCCACAAAATGGCCATGTGGCCATCCAAAATTAAAAGTCACAAGTGATACACACATTAAGTAACAAACAACAACATAAATAAATCGCCACAGAAGAGCCGCCTTGGAACGGTCAGTGGAAGATTTCCACTGGGGGGGGGCTTAAATCGATTTTACGTGGTCACAATCCTCGCCCTTACTTCCGTCACGATTTAGACAAATAATTTGTTCAGTCCGCATGAAGGCCTCCTAACTCATCAGTGCAACATCTCCGTGAACACAAAAATCAAAGAACCACAGAGGTGAGACAACGGTGAGGACTCGACAGCAAGAAACCACTGAAATGCTGCAGCAAAAGAAAACCAACAGTTAGACTCCGATGGGCCCGACCAAGACCGAAATCTCTTCAATTTGACAGCTACACTAATTTATCAGTG
The DNA here is from genome assembly GCA_963580285.1 of Lucinisca nassula. Classification (NCBI taxonomy): domain Eukaryota; kingdom Metazoa; phylum Mollusca; class Bivalvia; order Lucinida; family Lucinidae; genus Lucinisca; species Lucinisca nassula. The sequence goes on along the minus strand of OY757011.1, from coordinate 152,039,934 downwards.
ATGACAGGCTTCCAAGGTAGGCGATTTCATTATGGTATACGCAGGAAGAAGGCTACATAGCTGACTTTTCAAGGTATTTTCATTGATGATGGAGAAAATAAAATGTGGAAGGCATAATTGATGAAATCTCAGCATTTCAGATTTACCGCAAGAAAAGGAGATGATGGCGCCCATCGAGAATAAACATGTCAAAAAAATCTGGTTTTCAATTCAGGTAGCCTTTTTGATAGAAAGCTTTGTCCGAGTCGTTAGTATTTGAATTGAACTATTGATCTGCAGCTGTTTTAGTAACTTTTAAAAAGTCTATGAAGCGGTTTCCTTTTTTTCCTGGTAAAAGTGAAAAATACAGAATTTCATTTATTTTCAAAGGCACAGGGATGTTGCTAATGCAAGGAAGTACTTGCAGTAATAACCGTTTATACCCCCACCCCTTTTTCTTGTGGGACATGGATTTTTAAACGGAAATCAGGATTATATTTTGGGGAAAATCAACTTGCAAATCTTTCATCTGTATTTTTCTTGTGCAAATGTATTGAGGAAACTTAAGATGTCCTGAGATAAAAGTACTTTCATAAATTTCTTTTCCGTTCACCAAAGGTTACTTTCGCTGTAATATAAAGGGCAGCTAAAATAATTTTCATCCTAGTTGTAATCTAAAACTGTTAGTTTAACACTTAAATACCAGCATTTTAAACAAGAAGTGCAGATCTGGTAAAACGCAGCATTATGCCGCCTTTCTATGTTTGGATTCCATGTCCCAGTGAGATTCTATGATGGGGCGGTATAAGTCCCTCTGGAGGTTGACCGAATAATCAGGGAGAATTATGGTCAGGTACACCCCAGTGTCACCAGCAAATAGGCGAACCCGGGACCACACATTGTCGGGTAGGTCGTTAAGGTATAATAACAATAATATTGTGCCTAGAACTGATCCTTGTGGTACCTGAAGTAACTGGAACCTCATCTGAGTACTCACATTCAAGTGCAACTGTCTGACTTCTTTCAATCAGAAAAGACTTAATTCACTGGATAGTTAATCCATGTACCAGTAGCTTGCGAAGAAGCTTCATGTGATTCACCTAGCCAAAGGTCATGCTAAACCCAAGATAAGATATATTTGTTGACCATTTAATCATGATCTGGTAAGGTCATAAACAAGCAGAATCACATTAGTGTCACAAGATCTGCGCTCCCAGGCTGTTGAGTATTTTGTGATCATAAGGTATGTCCAAACCAAATCTTATGCGGCGAAATTTAGTTTCAACCTACAAAAATCCATTTTTGAAGGATTTTCTGCTTGTCGGAATTTTGTAAACCTGTCCCCGTAGAAAACCTAAAGCAAATTCTTATATGCCCATTATGACATAAAGACCATATTGGTAATGGGAAATTGTTTTTAAGAAATAGGTGCGATATGGGCATAAGAGCAATTTACGATCTTACTAGTGAGGAAGTGGTATTTTATAGTTTTGAACAGTTAAAGGCGAAAATATGATATAAGGGCCACATTTTTAGACTACCACCATGTAGTAAATAGTATTTCTCAAGTATGAAAAGATCAAATTCACATGAATCGTGTATTTGCTGTTAAATTTAAACAAAATGTAGTTTGTAACATATACTTTCAAGTCTTTGAATCGACTTCCTATTCAAAATTCGCAAAATTGTAGTATGCTTCCTCTGGCTTTCGTTGCCGGATCATTACAGGGTCACAGATGAGGCTTTATTAGCCGAAACTACGTAGTATGGCCCATCTTTCTTATGAATATTTTCATTGCTCTTAAAGTAACTCATTTTTGATTTTTATTTGATTAGTTCAAAGAAAGGGCGTAGACTATTTATGATATTTTGGTTAAAGTAAACGAATACATTACACAAACAAAATGGCAAACGGAGATAGGAGATAAAGTGGAAAAAGAGCATTAAAGACATTTCTCGAGACAAAACTACGCGACTTTCAATACAAAATCAATAATAAAAATTTAGTAACACATTCATTTCTATTTAAAATTAATAAAATCAGGGTTGTAGTTACTGTAATGAACAACCAGAAAAAATCCATTATTTATTTCCTAGATGCCCAAAAGTAAGAACGTTTTTGACTGAACTTTAATCATGGTTGACCACAAATGTAAATCCAGAAATATCGCTACAGGATCGTAAAATACTATTTTCACACGGTGGTAAAGCAGAAGTGGTCAATTACATCTCTCTCTCTCTCTCTCTCTCTCTCTCTCTCTCTCTCTCTCTCTCTCTCTGTTTTAGCAAAATACTGTATATACGAAAACAATTTCACTGACCGCTCCAAGGCGGTTCTTCTGTCGCTGTTTATTTTTGTTATGGTTTGTCTTTGAGTGTTTGTATCACTTATTTTATTTTGTTTTGGATATCGAATTGGCCATTTTGTGGAAAAGTAACTGTCCTATTGGCTTTCCGCAATTGATGTTTCCATTAGGGTCTGTTGTTTCATGTTTGTGTTTCTTTCCCCTTTGGTAACTCTGGTGGGAGCTGTGGGTAAATTGTGTCGATTCCTGATCATTGCCTACACTTCTATGTTCTACATATAACTACTTTTACCCAAACACTGATGATTCATGAGGCCTATTCCGACTTTATGTTTATGTTTGGTGTCAGGGTTCTGTTTTCCGTCGACTATCTACCACACATATAGTGCAGTAGACTTGTATCATTAGCTATAAAAGGCACATCTTGTAGAAAATACATGTACATTGTTACTACAGTTTGTTTTCTGCTCTCCCATGAAAGAATTTTATTATTATTTTTTTTTTTTTTTTATTTATTTTTTTTTTTTTTTTTCAAATTGATTATCATCGTCTATTAGCCATTACGATGTTACACCCGTATGACTTTGTGCATTTTTCATATCTTAACAATATTTACTTTTCTGGTGAAAAATTGTGATAGTTTTCTCATTTATGCTTCAAACATGGCTGTTGGTGCTCGTTGGAACTGCCGCAGTGAAGTGGTTCTATCGAGTACCCACGGCGTATGTCTTGGATCAGGAATAAGAAAAATATTGTATACCCAGTCAGACGCGCATCCGACTGAGGTACTGTGGCCGACGATTATCATACGAGATATTTTGGCCAGCAATAATTGAGTGTATGTAAACGTAAAGTGCAGATAACTCCATGTCAACAGACATACAACGTCTAAACAACGTCGTGTCAACGTCAATGCAACATCACTGCGATGCATTGACGCTGACGCAGCAAATTGTATACCCAGTTACAAAATATTGTAACCCCCAGTTCTCTCTCTATAAAGTTGGGTTTAAAGGGGCGTTCATTGCATGGACCTGTTATCGTAATGAAACGTCTTATTATTAACATTGCTAGAGATACTCGCCTACCACTCGAGGAAGACAGAAGACCAACTTCTATCGTACATGTTGTCTAAACTGAAAAGCACTCACACAACCTTTCAATAATTCCCTGTCCCCTTTTTGTACTTTCTCTCATCTACTTACTTCTAAAATATGTTCTAGAAAGGGTTGTCCTTTGGAAACAAGGAATACAAAAAACAAAACTGTAAACTAGATCGCGCAGTCGATGGCGCGCCATCGCAAATCCCCACGTTTTGACCTCTTCCAGGGACCCCTGGGGGCTGGTCCAAAAATTAATGTGCTCTTGCAGAAGCCATTCATGTATGTAACTCACACACCAAATTTGGTTGAATTCTAATGAACGGTGTAGGAGGAGATAGCCGGACAGACGGACGGACGGACGAACGGACAGACGGAGGCGATAACAATATCCCCACTTTTCTTCGAAAAACGTGGGGATAAATATGGAGTGTACATGTTTTCTGGACCAGACTAGCTAGTTTTGCCCAATTAGGCCTCATCAGTGACCCTCAAAAATTTCAAAATTCACCACTGTGATGTTGGGCAGGGAGACTTTTTACGACCTCCACACATTCCCAGACACCAGCTATAGTGACGTTAAATATGTTCTAGAAATGGTAATTCTTTGGAGTGAGTGAGTGAGTGTTTGAGTTTTACGTCCCACCAACAGCTAAGGCCATACTGAGACGGGACCTAGGTTTAAAGACTCATCCGAAAGTGTGTATCCTTTGGAAGCAAGGAATGCACCACAAAACTGGAACATATGGAGTGTACATGTTTTCTGGGCCAGAATAGCTAGTTTCGGCCAATAAGGCCTCATCAGTGACCCTCAAACCTTTTCAAAGCTTTCCAAAATGTCTGCACAAGAATTTCAGAGAAAATAAGTTCGGTTAATATGGCATTAGGATAACACATCCGTAGGATATAGTAAATTTCTCAAACCTTAAAAAAGGCATCTTTTTCTGCTGAAGATTTGTGATATTTTTCTTATTTATACTCCAAACATAGGTTTTGGATGCTCGTTAGAACCACCTCATTGAGGCGGTTCTACCGAGTACCCACAGCCTATGTCTTGGAGCAGAACTAAGGAAATTAATGTTATTCCCCGTAAACCTTAGTTTTCTTTATATAAAATGGGGTTTAGTGGGGTCTTAATTTCACGGACTTGTTCACGTGATGGGAAGTGGTTTTAGGTTCTAGCTTTACGTAATAACGCCAAATTAGGTCATTACCTGCCGTCCGTATTTTTTTTTTTTTTTTTTTTGGTTTTACGGCCCTTTCAAGTTTATTTCACCCGTTTCGAGCGATCGTTAATCAGAGATGGGCGAAAACCAGAGTACCCGGAGAAAAACCACCTTACCTTCCGTTGCAGAACTTGGCGTCTCACCGAGCGAGACTCGAACCACAGCGATGAGAGACCTAATGATCAAGAGTCAGCACTCTTAACCACTAGGCCACGGAGGCCCGTTACCGTCGGTATGATCATTTTCCACATTAATCTGGTACTTTTGAGTAACAAGTTCCGGAGCCGATGCTACACGCTATGTCAATTTCGTTGTTGCATCGACTTTGCTGCGTCAGCGTCAATGCATCGTTGTTTAGACGTTGTATGTCTGTTGACTTGGACGTTGTTTAGACGTTGTATGTCTGTTGACATGGAGTTATCTGCACTTTACATTTATATACACTTGATTATTGCTGGCCAAAATATCTCGTATGATAATCGCCGGCCTCAGTACCTCGGTCGGATGAACGTCTGACTGGTGATCAGAAAGACGCGTGTTCGGTACCTGCCGGGTCGGCAACATTCTTTCGTGGAGATAGACGATGAAATATTTTCCACGGCCATCCTCTACCACTGGGCATCCGCTGATTCAAGAAGGGCAGTTGTCAGTGGCGAAAGAGTGTGCACTGTGCTGGTTAACTGCTGATGCCTCGGTCACAAATTCGGCGTACCCCGGCCGAGCTATACTATACGTTGTGGTCGGCCGAGCAGTCCAAGCCGAGAAATGGGTGTCTGGCTCGGTTTTGGCAAAAAGTATGCCGTGTGGGGCCTAGAGAGACATCCGCCGGGAATCGGGCGGTGTCAGCTTAAGTTTTGCGGGGAAGCATCGGCGTATACGCCGGGCGGAAATAGGCCGGTGCACTGCAGGTTACCGACCGTATACCCGGCGATTGTTACTAGTCCCCGAGCATCGGTCGATGTTCCGCAGATGTCCGCCAAGTTCCCGGCCGCCGGAAAAGGGACGGGTTTACCCCTGCCGGGAATTGTCCAGTTGTTCAGGGGTATATAAACTGCATCCTCTCCTGCCTATACAACAAATGGGTCAGCTCTGTTGGTGGGTGAACATCCTTTTTTCTTGACGTCGATGAAAACTTTCGAAGAAAAGCGGAACAAGATGCCTCTTATCCCACCACCGGAGGTTACAGGAGTGGCTGCTTAGGACTCGGCACCGTGCCAATGTGGTCTTTGCAACCTTGTGTGCGGGAGAAGAACTGCTACCGCTGATGGTGGATGAAGCAATGGATCGTGTACCGTCCTTTGCATGGGCAGTTATGAAACGTTTATGTACAATGCTCCCTACTGGTCTGCTAGAAACTGGCACCCATCGGAGATCGGGCCCTTATAAAGTCGAGCGTCAATCAGCGATCGAGCGGCGCCAGTCGAAACCGGGATTCGTCCAGCGGATTCCGCTTGATCATCTGTCGGGCCTCGGCCGATTACTGCCCGATTATCTGATTGGTCGGGGTCCGCTTTACGACTACCGGATGCCAGCCGATGCCATCGACATCGACGTCGGTACGAGCTCTGCTCGACTTTTATCGATGTGCCACCGACCTAGAAGTCGGTGAGTTTTCGGGGAGAATTTTAACTACGAGTTAAAATTTAACCGGGCCCCTCCCGACCACCACCGACGCCCCAACATCCGGCGGGACGCCGACCGGACTCCAGCCCAATCTCACCCCATCGCAGTCCCCGAGTAGTCGGGCGGGGATTGAATAGTGATTTGTGACCGTGGCTTTACGTATAAGCCTGCCCAGGAAAAGTGTGGACAGGTAAACTGACCGGCTCAAAAATGACATAAAATATTGTTGACTGGGCCGTTAGTCCAATACAAAACTAAACTGAGGTAGGGGTCTTTAACTTTAATGGAAGACACCCAGTCAGCGTAGAATGTCGGTCAAGCGTCGGCCCGACGATATATACATAGAATATTTATTTTCTGTCTTATACCGTTAACAAATAACATTAGCCCTGTATGGCTTTTACTTCTACAAAAACAGTGTAGAAGAAAAACAATCTTTTTGGTGCTGTTTGGGCA